>VJMH01005276.1:0-10922 GCA_009835185.1 Aphanomyces stellatus | reverse complement strand
AATGGGAGGCGGAGACACACTGACGAATGCGGCGCCGGCGCCTCTGTCCATTGATGCGACTCAACTCCCCGAGCTCTTCAATCGGGACATGTATTTCAAGCTTGCGGCTTCGCCCGCGACTTTTACTCTGTTGGGAGACCTTGAATTTGTCATCATCTTGCAAGAAATCGAAGAGAATTCCAGTCGTTTCGAGCAGCACAAGTCCGACTTTCGTGTGGTGCGGGCGACGACAGTGCTCCAATTCTCCCTCTTGTCCATGGATACAGTCTCCAGCGCATTTGATCCTCTCATGACGATTTCTCGACTTGCATCAAACCCAGCCACGGTTCCCTTGCTTCAAGCCTATGTTCCCCAAGCTCATGGCTGTTCAAAACGACGTGTCTTCATTGCCTGATCACATGAATGACCCTCGCATGGGCAAAGCATTGGTGGCTCTCCTTCAAGCATCCGTCTACGCCACAGCATGTCCCGTGATTGGATCGGTAGCCGAATTGGTTGACCATCTCCTTGTTGGTAAGTTGATTTTCGTATGAATTGATTGTTAATTCCTTCGTAGATCCTGCGAAAGAGTGGCCACTCTGGGACGACTATGTGCTGTTGTCTGTCCCAGTAAAAGAATCTGGTCATCCCATTTTTGTAGCCAAAAATAAAAGACGCCCTGGCGACAATTTGGTCGTTAAACTATCTCTCGGTCGTCATGAAATTGATTTCTTCAGCCGTATACACCAAATGCCCAATGTCCAACATGCTATCAGGGGATTTGTCAAGTACATTGATGGCGCGGAAGTCCAAGTGGATTCGTTTCGCTGCCACGCCTTGATTTTAGAGCGCGGGACATGCAATGGCCTCGAGGGACTTCCCTTTCTCAGTACCAAACGCCTTCTTCGCTATAATTTCATCGACGAAGTTGTCAAAGCCATCCAAGGTTGCCATAATCTCAACCATATCCACGGCGATGTCAAGCTGGACAACATTATGTTTTTTGTGGCTGATTTTGGTGGCGCGACGCAATATAAATTGATTGACTTTGACAACGCCACCCGCGTGGGTAAACCCATGAACAAACATTGTACACCAGAATATTGCCCGCCTGAAATGGCTAAGTTCAAATTGGGACTCACGACTGCACCCGTTATTTCTGACACGTCTTATGATGTTTGGTGCACCGCAGTGCTCATCCTAAAATTATATTCCGAAGGTGGAACGCTGATCGAGTTTGCCCAAATGAATGACGACAAAATTTTGGCGGCGATTGCGGCACCAGAATTTAATTTCGAGCGAAGTTTAAACGCCATTGTTTTGAAGGATCAACAAAAGGAGTGCCTAGTCAAGTGTCTTGAAGTGAACCCAGCCAACCGAGGCTCGCTGCGTGACTTTTTTGCTTTGCTTCCTGTTACAGTCACTGCTACGACGAAGAACAAAACAAATGCTGATTTGGAAGGCTTGATGGAAGAGATTCATGAACTGAAAGCACGGTTAAAAGCTTTACATATGGATGTGAACAACCATGGCGAGAAGACGAATGAGATGAGGATCTTCAATTGGCCACTCTCGACAAGATAATTAAAACCAAGAATGTGCTGTTGAAAGGAATCTACGACGCCACAGAAGTGACTGTGCCTTTGACGTGTGGTGTGCAGCAGTGCTCGTGCTTAAATTGTTCTCCAAAGATGTTAACTTAACGCTTGTTGAGTTCAGCGATGTCCGTGACATTGATATTCTGAACGAGATTGGACGAGCGAATTTTACGTTCCAGAGAAGTATTGACGCGACCGATGTGACACCTGAACACAAGAATATTCTTAAAAACTGTCTCCTTCGAGACCCTGTTAAGCGTGGTACATTAATAGAGCTAAAGAGAATTGTAAACATAGTTAGCTAGGATTATTTTCAATTTAACTATCATGTTTATGTTAATAAATCATTGGCCCTGTAAATACTTGTATGTAATCACTCCTTGATTCTAATACTATTTATATTTTAATTGACTTTAGCCAAGCACAGAGCTTTCTGGGAGCGCTGCAAACATTGTTGGAAAGTGCATCTGTGCAAAGGGCCACCAATACCCTTTCATGTCATACCTATGGTGTTCAGAAAGGGAAGCTGTGGGGAGCGAAGCCGATGAGATAATTGCCACACTTGTTTAAAAAACCAAGTTGTTGTTTTATGTGACTGGTTACTCATTCTTAACCATAAAATAATTATAGGTAGACGAAGTAGTAATCAATCAGCAATAGAATAATGAAATCTATTTCCGGTGGATTACATTGTATCCTCTCCAACGCCTATCAACTACATCCCTCTTTCCTCGCCATTCTCTACTCCGTGCTGTGCGATTGATCCAAGCCCAACATCCCTTATTCACCACCTAGCATGCATCCACAAACCCAGCGATCATCGCTCCTGGCAGCCAGCCGTCGCTCATCGAACACATGTCATCCGCAATCTCTCTCCATACCCAGGTCTGTGAACCGCGCAAGCCCCTCAACTGGCTCTTGCTGTCTTCTTCTCTGCCGCTTCGTCTTCGTCCTCCCCTGGCCCAACGGTCCCGGCCTGATGCATTCAGCCTTGTCGGTCGTCGGCACGGTTCGCAAGGTCCTTCGATCTTCGATCTTGTCTCAGCTTACCAACACCAACTGGGCCTGACGGTCCCGTCTGGTGTTGTCGATCTGTTCCCTTGATTCCTCGTTGTTCGAGTGTTGACTCCCTCCGTTCCAGGGCCACATCACTATTTGGCTACCCCAGATTTGATCAGCTTCCTATCGCCACAACTGCCACGATATGGTTTGGCATAAATAGATTGACGTTTTCAACTCTCATACCAGCAAGATTTGGCTCATCATCATGGACACTCTTGCCTCCTGAGATGCTTTAAAGCATCCTCGCGGCCTACGGCTGCAAAATGGAGATGTGGCTCCATGACGATACATTATTATGACCTCACCGCAGGTTCGAAGTTTGGCGCTGAATGAAGATGGACCAACACATAGGAGCGCTTGTCCACAGAACCACTGTTTAATAAAAAGTGTCATGTAGATGCACGTGAAGGTAAATCGATAGAATGCAAGTATCGGTGCCACTTCCCAATCGACAAAACGGTGTCCGTCTCGTAGTCTCGTAGTTGCATTGGCCATCCACTGCCAGTGTTGACCAAGTCGCAGTAGCCCAAGTACTGAGCAAGCCAAGAGGATCCTCTTCTCAACAGAAGATATCCAGTCCTCTGGCCCACAGGACCCCACAGGCCGCGGGGTCGATCGGCACATTGAGTACCGGAGTAGTTCGATAACGGAGGACTGTGATCGGTTGAATTATTTTTACGCAGTTCGGTTCACAATACAAATACACAGTATCGCCATGGACATCAGTTGGCTGCCTCGTATCTCGTCGTCTCTCAGCCTTGCCGAGCTGGAAGCAAAGTTCAATGGTCGAGGGCTGTAAGGACATGCGCCTCTCTACAAGTCAGACTTATTACGCCTGCTTGGGGACGGCAGCCTCCGTTTGAGTGCACTGCCAGAGTTCAAGTAAGGTGACGCATCGAATTCGCGAACACTCGACTTTTGTCCAATGAATGTGCTCCATTTTAGGGTGATCAAATTCTATTGGCTATGATAATATTCACGTCATTTTTAACCGACTTCCATTTTCAAGCCAAATAATATTCAAGGCAACAATTTAAATATGATTGACGCCACCAGCAGTATTTGCCCTCTAACTTTCGCAATATTGCTCCGTTTTCCTTCAAATAAAATGCAAAATGACCGTTGGGATTTGGCCGATCTAATGGCGCCAATTGACTGAGTTATGGACGAAAACGTGTCATTCCTTGATGACACCCACCTTGGACGACATCATCGCGGCCTTGAGCCGCATTGAACAAGGCGAGACACCTTCTGCCGTTGCCCGCAGCTCGCCGCTAAAACGTACATCGATTTACAAGTACATGAAGATGAGAGAAAATACTGGTTCGATTCAAATTGGTAAACGGGGAGCTAAACCATGCATGCCACTCAATTTGGAGGAAGACATTGTGCCATGGATTGCGGCAATACAGCGAGCGGAATGGCCGGTCGAGCCCTATGAAGTGATTATCAAAGCAAGTACGATTGTCGTCTATCACGCTGGTGTTTCCTGCACCGTTGGTCGAGGATGGTATGCGCGGTTCGCCAAGCGACACCACGATTTGGCCCCTCGAGTTGCCCAAACCTCAGCTGGGCTCGTAATGCCGTCACGAAGGACGGTATCACGAGGTTCTTCTTCGACCACGTGAGAGGTTGCCTGGGGGTTTGCTGTACCGTGGCCGATGTCTACAATGTCGACGAAACCAGTTTCAAGACCAAAGACAAGAACAAGAAAGTCGTTGCCATCCGTGGCTCGAAACGCGCGTGGCGAACTGACCAAAACGAGTATTACCATCTCACCGTGGTTGCTCCTTTAGCTGCTGATGGCACTCCTGTGCCTCCTGCTTTCATCCTTCCTGGCGCCAGCTGTGCAGCTACTTTTATGGACGAGTGCCCTGTTTCCAACGCCATGACATCAGCGTCACCAAAAGCGTTTATGAATTCGGACCTGCTTGACAGTTGGCTGGAGTCGTTTGGGGAGTGGAAACTTTGCCACCGAGACGCGCAACCGGCAATTCTGGTCCTTGACAACTGCTCGTCTCATCTCTCCGCGAAGAGTCTGTGGATTTGTGAAGCCTATGGGATATACCTCGCTGGCCTACCTCCAAACGCGACCCACTTGTTGCAGCCGCTGGACGTGGCTCTATTTAGGACATTCAAGAGGTGAATTCGGCAAACGTTTACAAGCCGAGAACATCAATGTGCTTCCTCGTGACGCGGCTATTCAAATTGCTGAAGTGTTCCCTGTGCTTGAAGGTGGCGTCAAACGTCCATCGAGAACGGTTTTCGTACCTGCGGGATCTGGCCCCTGTCGCTGCCCAGTATGCTGCGTCGGTTGGCCACAGCCAATGCCAATGGTGTCCCCGGCAGCCTTGGAACTCATTCATGGTTGAAGACGAAAAAAAATTGCAAGAGAAGAAGTGCTACCTTGCCACCGCCAAAGAAACTGTTGCGGAAGAGAGTGTCGACGCAACTTGAATGATTTACTCGTGATGCCCTTCTTGCTGCTGCAAGGCAGCCAAACAAGCGTCACTCAGTGTAATTTTTTTCACGAATCATTAAAATTGCCCTCAATATAATGACTTTTGACGTCCTGATTAATTTTAATACAAACATGAAGTTTGATTGTATTTTTTTGCAAAACATTTTGAAAGTATAGAAAGACGAAGTTACCACACTGTTCGCGAGGATTCCGTGGGTTTTTCATCAGAGTGAACCATTTACTTTATAATTTGAGGACAAATTACAAATTTGGTCGTTTCATTGAGCAATTGGCACTAAAAAATAGATCTGGAAATATATTTTCACCTGATACCTTCAGAATTTCATGGAGCTCAAAACTGCATGAGGGATACTTCTTTGAAAAAGTTGGTCGATTTTGCGGAAAAAGTGTTCGGGAATTCGATGCGTTACCTTAGGTGGAAGTTATCAAGCACGTCATCGCCACCGAAGCAAAGGCGCAAGACAAGACGCTGCTTCGAGCCCATGCTGTCCTCACAAGCAGTCAGCTCGGAATCCCGCCCAATCATCGTTTCATTGTGTGGGCGTCCTACTCAGAGGGCCTCAAGCCACGAGTTGTTTACTTTGCGGATAAAGCCTCGCCAGCCTTGGATGGGCTTCTCTTCCTCGACTACTAACATGGCTGTTTATTCTCGACAATAAAATTCTCGACAATAAACTTGGCGCGCCTATGTCGTGTCCACGGACGCAAGCATCAGACTCCCGCAGCACTTTGCCTTTGTCGTCCCTGTGTAGAAGCATGAGCTGGCACGTAGTCTTCCGTTGCATCTTGTAAATCAGTTCACTTCTGCGGCGTCTGTCGTTTGTACTTTAGTTTTGAGATCGCAGCTTCACGGCACCCACATTTGACGTCGGATCTGAACCAATTCGAATGCTCCACTCCACACATGTGCACTCTGCCAAGTTAGTCTAGAAACTCAAAATACACACAACCAACGAGGTTGCTCGACCGATCAATCGTGTGCAGTAGTTGGCATGCATGGATAGTTAAGCGAAGGGATATATCCAATGGAGAGTGCAACATATCAACTTGTATTGTTTCCATTCAACTTGAGCGACATGCCCAATGAATTGACAGAAGAATCGACAGAAGAATCGGTCTGATGCTGTTTTGCCAATCCGTGAGCAGAGAACGGGAAAATTCAAATCGAAACAAACCAATCAAAAGTGCCAAAAAACGATTCGTTTCTATTTACAAAGATCAAATAAATCAATCGAACGATTTGGCCAATCGTGAAAGTCCAAATTTCGGTGAAAGCACACAAAATGGGCTTGGTTGATGCGAAGGGCTGCCGCGGCGGCGATTTCGTAGAAGTCTACCAATATAAACTCCTCTGTTCAGTCCAAGGTCGGCATCTTAACATCTTGTGCTTGCTCGTGCGTGTGTATTTAACAAACAGTCTCTGTAATGGACTCATTTTTGACAGTGGTACTATACATATTTCCTCTTGCATTTTTTTCGGCAATCAGAAAACTTTCCAGTCAATCATATTTCCGAAATCGCTCTTCATTGGCGACTCGGAAAATGATTAAAGCGTATCAATCCAATCAATATTGACCAATTTATTCAAGATCCTAGATCCGGATTTTACGGATACCAGAAATATTTTCACCCATCACAACATGCACTCAGAAAAATTTGCAATAGCTCATTTTGAGGTTTTTGATGATCTGAAAGGGAATGTTCGACGTCGAAGAAAAATTGCCTTTTGACATTGTCGAAGGATTGGACTTCACAGCACAGGTTGAAGAACCTCGTTGTGTGCACAACAGGTCAAAATGTGCATGAAAACTTTGTCATATTACTATTATGTGTTGAACTCAGCACACAGCAACTCGTTGTCGAAGAAGTCGCGCATTCGAACAAAAGAGAACGACCCAAGCGTGCGACTAAAGGACGACATCATTAATTGTCTGTCGTTCGAGAAGCAATGATTGAGATGTCACTGGTGATGACACCTGGATGTTTCAATGGAAAGTATATCGCACCACAAAACTGTAGTTTATCACCAAAAGCAACTTGCCACGCGCAATATTATGTAATTATCCAGCGGCAGACGAAAGTAGTTGCACAAGAACGACAAAAAAATTGTCCAAAGGCATATTCTTTCATCTTCAAAACTGAGAGTAACGTTAATTGTGTAATTGGGGAGTTTTGGCTCAAAATTGAAAAACCGAATCCATAATGACACTCTGTGATTGGATGAAAAATAGCCAATTACTACGTAGTATTCCAGCCACTTCCTGCGTGGCTGCAAGGTCTCCGACGCCGCCTTCCCCAGGCCCCCGATTGGGATGCGTTATCCCTCAGCATGTTGTATGGGAACACAATGACGCTGAGGTCGCGTGATGGTCTTCGTTTCAACAACTGGTGATCTCGTCGCAGCACCGACGAGGCGGCCGTCCTCTGCGACAGCGAATCCAGCATCCCCGTGGGCTGTCGAGACCGCAAACGCGCCACGGGGGGCATTTTCGTACCCGGAGGATGTTGTCTCTCTCAGTGCCCAAGCGCAGCAAGCCCAGACAGGGGTTCTGTCTCTCTCGTTTTGCTTCAATTTGCCTCGGACGCCGCTGGCTCGACGCTCTTGCTGCTGTAATAATCCCTTCGTTTCTTTGGCGACCCAAGCTACGAGCTCTTTGCGTGGCTTCTCGTATTTGAGAGGGTTCTGGGCCTCCGCCAAGTCGTTGCCTTCCAAGGGACCACACCGGTGGTCATCTTCTCCCGGTACGATGTGTTAGTCCTCCGGGACGCAAATCCGCTGGCGATCCCACTCAACGCCGCCTCCTACCTTTGCACGTTGGTCCAGTACGCGAAGTCGGTCCTCTTGCCTGCATACATTTTCCCAATCAAGGCCGCATCGAAGGTATCAACATGCTCTCCTTCAATTGCGTCGGCGCATCTTCCTGAAGGACGACTTGGTCGACTGCGCGCATTTGTACACGACCACCGACCACCGAGACGGACGTCGAAAACACAACGACGATCCAGTGGTTTGCACTCTCAAGTCCCCCGGCCTCGTCAAGGTGCGCGATGTCTGCTTTCTCGACGTACGACGCTTACCTCCTCTTCTTCCTCCATCATGCTCATCCCTCGTCTAGGAGCAACACCGATGCGACATTGACGGCCGCGCGAGCTATGTGGAGAGTCCGTGGCGCTCCCTAACACATGCCCCGACTTGCACGAGTCGCTCGGCCTCATCCGCGCCCACATCCATCGCTCGGGCTTGGTCTTCTCCGAGACCGACCGCCCAGGGTACCTCGAATTAACGCAGATATACCACATCGACATGGGCGGCCTCCTCCCCAAGTGGATCTTGAACCTCGTCATGAAGATCAAGAGTCTGCGGCACATGGACCGCTACGTCCGCGAGAAGCGACTGAGCACGACGGCCTTCCGCACCGCAGCCAAGTTGGTCCACGCCCACGCGGTCCCGCACCGGAAACGCATTGGCGGCGTGCCGTCGTACGCCGACATGCCGTAAGGCCTCGTGGACGAAATCTTTGGGTCGTCAAACCGACACGTATGCCCCGTCCTGCGACGAAGATGACGACGACGAAGATGGCGCGGCGCCGCGCCCGATCCTCTCGACAGCAGCCGCGCGCTCGAAGGGATCCGCGAGACGCTAGTGTGGAACGACGTGGTGTACTTGGACGCAAGGTTGACCGTGGCAGTTGCAGATAACTTATTCGAGTTATCCATCAAGATAGAAAGAAGTACATTTTATTATGCAAATCCTATGCTACTACAAATCTCCGGTTTCAATCATCACCTCACGGACATCATGAACAGTCCACATATCTGCATTCGCGTACAGAAACATTTGCTCCTCCAAATGCTGTGGTGTTATCGCGCACCGACTATCAACAAGTGCTCGCTTCGATGCAAATGTTGAATGTGGGGAAAATACACTTGCAATTCATGTACATCGCGGCAGGACGTGCCTCGCGTGTTTGTTTTATCGCACGTTGTGCAAGGTTCAACCGCGGCCCTCACAGGCGCGGGGATCATCACTAAGTGATCAACACTCTCAACATCCTCGTTTGTCATCTTCACGACCCGAGAGAATCTTCACGACTCCAGCTTCAAAGTGCCATTGTTGAGAGTTGAGTGGGGTGTGCGAGTTGAAATTGGCAATGAGAAGGTGTTATTGCGATTCGTTTGTGAATTCGTTGGCTGTTGCATCGACGGCAGAGTCGAGCAACGAGGTAGAGCCGATTCACAGCCTGTAAATCGGCTCTTTGAATCGGCTCTTCGTCATTGCTGGTTAATGCCGTCGGAGCCAATCAAATCGTATCAAAGTGCAGAGTTAGTTATTCACGAGAGAGACGGTATCTGTTTTCCTGTGGAGGCATTGTTGGATAAGATATTTCCCGCCAAATCCCATGAAGATTGATAATTTCCGTCCGCATGCAGGGTGAATAACTTACTGTTCGCCTTCCAATGCATACATCTTTTGGGTGGGTTATTTTTTGTCCATCGTTGCTTGGACGAAGCGAATGTGAACGACGTGTCGGTGGATCTCTACCCGCGAGGTGAAGAGGCCGCGTGAACGCGCGTGGAGAAGCGCCGTCTGTATGCAGGTAGCTGTTGTGAGACGAGGAGCTGGTGTGGTTGGAGATTTGTTGGAGATGGTAGTAGTATGTAAGACATGGATATGTCGGGGTTCGTCTTGCAGGTGTGTTGAACGGCGGTGCTGCGACCCACGAGTGGAAGCAAAGCCAGGAAGAGGGGAAGTGATGGAGGAGTTGGCGGGTGTCTATGGAGGTCACGTCGGGCGCCGCTGAAGAGGCGGCAAGGTCGTCTGCGGACCATATTCGCGTAGACGGCATCAGACGAGGGAACTGATACACTGATGATTGGGAACGAATAAAAACGAAATCGTTTTATAAGTTTAACGGCAATTGGATCCCAAGTGCGCAGACCCATTCAGTTGAAAAATACGTATTAAACCAGGTAGACGTTAAACCAAAGGAGGAACAATTACCATAGATAAGTATAGTAGACGATTTAGCAAAGTCTGCAGTCATTCCACAAGAGAGCGAGGGAGACAAAGAGCAAAAGACGAGTTTGGGTCCAGGATGTTTGGCACCTTTCAAAGCAACAAGGAGAAGATTCTCAAAGCAGCGGAAGAGGGGGACATTGCAACAGTGAAGCGACTGCTTGCGAAAGATGCCTCACTCATCAACTGCAAGGATGAGGTAAGAAGAGGATGGACATAGAAATTGACTCACCAGGGAGACATCAGAATGGCTCGACGCCACTCAGTTTGGCCTCCATGGGCAGACATTTGGACCTCGTGCAGTATCTCGTCGCGAATGGAGCAAGCGTCGACCCAACCGACGGAGTAAGATTTCCCCAACGTCCCTCTGCTGACGAATGGAAACGATCAGTGTGGAGGCACGCCACTTCATCTGGCCTCCGTAGAGGGACACTTGGAAGTTGTCCAGTATCTCGTCGCGAGTGGAGCAAGCGTCAACCAGACTAACAGAGTAAGTGTTCCCCACCGTCTCTGCTGACGCATGGAAACGATCAGCGTGGACTCACGCCACTTCACCGGGCCTCCGAGAAGGGACACTTGGAAGTTGTCCAGTACCTCGTCGCGAGTGGAGCAAGCGTCGACCCAATCGACGGAGTAAGATTTCCCCACCGTCTCTCTGCTGACGCATGGAAACGATCAGGATCGAAGCACGCCACTTCATCTGGCCTCCGAGAAGGGACATTTGGAAGTTGTCCAGTATCTCGTCGCGAGTGGAGCAAGCGTCAACCAGACTAACAGAGTAAGT
>VJMH01005274.1:0-11181 GCA_009835185.1 Aphanomyces stellatus | reverse complement strand
TGCTTGGCGAACGACTTATCTCAATTCCATCGGTCCTTTCAAACCCGGCATCTACGCACCTACCAAGATCCGCAAGACATTAGGTCGTCGCCGAGCAAACAACAAATGCGCCTTCTATCAACCACGAACTTCTACCGCCAGTCCCATCGGATCCAGTCGAAGGCAATCCACACGTTGTGTTAGGCCTGCACAAATTCAAGCGACGACAAGTCGAACAACTGCGGATGAGCAAACGTCAACTTCCGTCAAGTCATTGCCACATGGTGCATCCGACGCTGTCGTTCCGACGAAATTATTGACCCTTACAGGCAATCCGACAAACAACGCTAGTTTGTACCGTTCAAATTCGAGTGTCTTACCTGCGATTAATACTGCAATCCCCGAGTCGACCCCCCGAGGGTGCACCACAGAAGTGTCGAAAACGTTGTTTTTTGTCTTCGTTGGATCGATATGCTTGGTGTTAATGTTTATTGTCATGTTTGTTATGTCGAAGGATGGCGACGACGAAATGGACAGCGAATCTTCTATGTCCTCTACAAAGGAACCTGGCCTGTCTTTGGTTGCCCGCCAAACGTCTCCTCGTCACCGCCTCACGCTGGACAGCTCTTTGGCGGCAACATTCCTTTCCAATTTCAACGTCTCCGAATCGAACGTACACTCTATCGATCGTCCCAAGACTTGCGAGAAACCATATCTTCCATGCCATCGCCACGAACCGGTTTGAACCCATCATTTAACACTCGCTATGCGGGCAGTCTGAATACACCTTTCAGTGATCTCAGCAGCTCGGACGAAAAACGCTGGGGGGAGGAGCGAGGCTTTCCCAATTATCTGCTCGTATACTCATGGCTACGCATTAAAGTTAAAAGATAATTGTTTAACCTGTTTATAAGCTAATACGTATTATTATATATTTTATACTAACCCGGAAAAGTGTGTGTTATAGTTTAGTAGTGTCAACACTAGTAAACTAAGTATAAAATATATAATAATACGTATTTTATACTAACCCGGAAAAGTGTGTGTTATAGTTTAGTAGTGTCAACACTAGTAAACTAAGTATAAAATATATAATAATACGTATTAGCTTATAAGCAGGTTAAACAATTATCTTTTAACTTTAATGCGTAGCCATGAGTATACGAGCAGATAATTGGGAAAGCCTCGCTCCTCCCCCCAGCGTTTTTCGTCCGAGCTGCTGAGATCACTGAAAGGTGTATTCAGACTGCCCGCATAGCGAGTGTTAAATGATGGGTTCAAACCGGTTCGTGGCGATGGCATGGAAGATATGGTTTCTCGCAAGTCTTGGGACGATCGATAGAGTGTACGTTCGATTCGGAGACGTTGAAATTGGAAAGGAATGTTGCCGCCAAAGAGCTGTCCAGCGTGAGGCGGTGACGAGGAGACGTTTGGCGGGCAACCAAAGACAGGCCAGGTTCCTTTGTAGAGGACATAGAAGATTCGCTGTCCATTTCGTCGTCGCCATCCTTCGACATAACAAACATGACAATAAACATTAACACCAAGCATATCGATCCAACGAAGACAAAAAACAACGTTTTCGACACTTCTGTGGTGCACCCTCGGGGGGTCGACTCGGGGATTGCAGTATTAATCGCAGGTAAGACACTCGAATTTGAACGGTACAAACTAGCGTTGTTTGTCGGATTGCCTGTAAGGGTCAATAATTTCGTCGGAACGACAGCGTCGGATGCACCATGTGGCAATGACTTGACGGAAGTTGACGTTTGCTCATCCGCAGTTGTTCGACTTGTCGTCGCTTGAATTTGTGCAGGCCTAACACAACGTGTGGATTGCCTTCGACTGGATCCGATGGGACTGGCGGTAGAAGTTCGTGGTTGATAGAAGGCGCATTTGTTGTTTGCTCGGCGACGACCTAATGTCTTGCGGATCTTGGTAGGTGCGTAGATGCCGGGTTTGAAAGGACCGATGGAATTGAGATAAGTCGTTCGCCAAGCACGACCGTAACGGAACTGGTCGCCAGCACAATGCGTAATAAGAGCGAGGAAACCATTTCAAGTGGGCCACAGCAGTTTGTGGAAGCCGAAGCTATGGAGAGGCGAGGCCTTGTGGTCAAAGACGTTTGATTCTTTGGGCAAACCTGGCGTGTCAAGAACGTAACCATCTCGTTATCAATGAAACAACATGTTTGTAACACGTCCCTTTGACAATGCAACAAAACTTGCAACTTGAACAACCATCCATAACACAGGTCTGTTGCTTAATTGCTCGTCGGCTTCCTTTGCAAAGAACATCCAGAGTACAGTCGTGCCGGTCAACTTTGACTCATGATTATTAGTCAACTAAGGTACATTTTAATATCATTGCTCTAAAAAGAGCAATTGCCTTATTTTGATATTTGTATTGAACGCATAAAATATTAACCTTGGTCAAAATACGTATTACTTACTAGAAGGCCAGATAGATAAGTAAGTCTACAATTCGGATAACGTCACTATCCGGATAATACCCAAATGCCAACACGATTCAAAAATCTGAACCTGCCTTCTCTGACCTGCGCTCCTCGACATGGGCAAGTCGACGAGAGATAGGTAAGACAGGCATGCATAATTCTTGCATTCACTGTGTTAATAGAAAGCGGAGATTTGAATTCCAAACTCCTCAGAAAGAAGCATCTCCATTCTTGTATAAGAAGAAGCAACGTAATGACCCTGAGGACTGCAATTCCCCTGTGGATAGCACAGAGATGACTCCACCACGCCCAACCACCATACATAGATCTGAGAACCAACACACCAAGAGTCCCACCCCGACAAATCGTTCGGGTCGGAGAAATCAAAGTGAAATCGAGCACAGAATTCGTCGGCAGCTTTCGAACAACAATGAGCAACTTCGCCTTCAAATATTTGACACTCTGTGCACAGTTTTGCACAAAAAAATACAACAAAACGCCACGTCGTCAAAATCAAAAGCAGCATGCACTAAAAATCAATTCGTTCACATTTGTAAGTTTATTATTTTTTATCGATGTAACTGTTGACGTTGACGGGGATATAGTGGAGACTGCTGCCTCAATTGTAAAGACCGAATTTGCCTCGAACTTGGTATGCAATTAATTTTTATTGAATCAATCAACTACCTCATAGAATTTTAAGTTGGCCAAGCCCCAGCATGACACTGTCAATAGTATTGTATCAACATTGGAAAACAAACTCATGGCGTACAATAACCGTTGAGATTTGTCATCATGTGAGTATTCATAGGCTTGAACGATGCGACAAAAACTGGCAAACTTTCCACGACATGGTTCCTGCTACGTTGGATATTGAAGACCCGACGAACGAAGCTGCACGACCACAAGAACTCCAAACGCTTGAGTGCCTGAATACTCGTGCTCAATTGGTTCGCGAACAACAACATTTGGCAACTAGAGTCAAAGACGTAGGTACTAAGGTATGTTATCGAGTCAAAAGTTGGCTAATAGTGTTTGTAGATGCACTTTTTGGAATCATCCCTTAATGAAGTCGAGCGTATGATGGATGTGTCCCAAGCAATTCGAAGTTCATTGTTTGATTCGTTTCATGCCAGTGAATTCAAAGGCTACAGTCATGTTCAAAGTCCAAAGGAAGCAATTAAGGCTCTCATGGCTCTATTTTCCTAAATACGTGACTTGGTATATACTCCGGAGTACAAGAGAACAAGTGAAACATCATGAGAATTTCAATTAAGAACAAAAAAAGAAGTCGTACTCAAGATGCAACTAAACCGCAACCGAGCTCATCAACTGAGCAAACAAATGTGCCATCATTAATTAATGAATTAAAGACACTTACTGTCGCTCCAAAAAAAATTAAGAAAGTATACTTAAAGCTATAACGGATAGTCCGAAGACGGACTAGAGATGCTCGCATCTTCCGTCGAGCGACTGCAGATACTTCGATCTGATAATAATACTTTTCACAGACTACGTATGTTTTCGAAGACCCTTTAATTTCTTAAGAGATTCTATTTCATTTTCTAATAATTCAATTTGAATGAGACTATCGTAATATTTTTCTTTATAGTTTATTTCAGATGTATCAATTACATCATCATATACACCTTCTTCATTTGGTTTTCTAAATGTAGTTATATTACCATTTTCAATATTAATAAATCGCATTCGGTCAGCACTCCATTGACTCGTATCGACTCTGAAATTAGTTAATACAAATACATGAGGATATGGATTTCTGCATTTACCCCCTTCATATTTATCGCTGTAAATAGTTCCATTCTTAATTTGTTCTAGAGCACCATAATTAATATAATCTTTTCCTTGTCTCGGCACGTCGAGAATAATCACATTTGGAATATTTCCTTTATCCATCTGTGTCTTAATTTGATTAAAAATGTTGTCTTTTTTACCATCTGCTTTAATAACATTGTAATCCAAATCTAACTTATTGCAGATGAATGATTTACCAATATTACCAGATTTTAGAAGAGTGTTACCTTAACGCTTATCTACGCCCTCAATGATATAAATAGCTCGTTCATCAGCAGGCTTACTACAAATATCTAAGATTGTTTGTTGAAATGGTTTCCATTTGATATTTTCAAACTGCTTATCCAATTCTTTATACATTGCATTAGTGTACCACGTATTAATTACAGTGATCATTTTTTGAGATAGAAATTCTTGAGGATAGTGCTTGAAGAATTGTTCTTTAGATAAATTGCTTAATTCTGCTACGTTAATACCGGCATCATCAAAAATCTTCTTCAAATGATTAATATAGAATATATTTCGTTTATCATCTTCATTCAAAACTAGACCATCATTCTTCTTAAAAGATGAATATAATAGGAAATGATCGACCTTAATTTGCTCTGCCTTGATTGCAGACTTGAAGCTAAGTGAAATCACATTCGTTTGAATTTTATTGATCTTTTCAGCTTTTCGTTTTGCAAACAAAGTCGTGATTTCATTGATTGATTGCTCAGTAAATAGCAATACATTTCGACTGCTCTTATCGACTAAATGCACTTTTTCAAGGAATTGATTTTTGAGATGTTCCATAATTCGCAGAGCTTATTTTACGAACTTCGTGTGTATTATGGACTATATTATATATATTATATATATTTTATTCCTCTAAATGGGGAGTAAATTATAAAAATTTCAATCGAGTTTACTATGTTATAGATTTAAAAATATATAAAAAATTTAAGTCAACTTAATTAACTTGTTTCCTATAATCTCGGCTATGATGTTTGATTTAGCTTTTTCTTTAATAAATAAATATTCATGAATTTCTAAGTCTGCGTCATATGTAATACTGTCTGTAGCAATTCTAATTACGTTGTCAATACTAGTATGCTTTAAAGCTAACAACATCATAATTTTTCTAGCATAGCTAGTTAAGAATGGTTTTAATCTGAGTTGATGCTTGTATAATGGTTTTATAGATCTACTAGTTGATAAAATTCTTGGTCTTCTTGCATAAAGAATTTCTTTAAGTAATATTTATTTTCATTGACATCTATGGTATGGGTCTTAAATTTCAAGCACCTAATCAAAGTAATACAATTGTAGATTTTGGAGCTATAAATTGTGTAGTAAGTGGTAATACATCATCTTTACAACAAGGTCAATTACAATTTTATACAACTATTGCAGGATCATTAGTTAATGCAATGACATTATCAAGTTTAACATCATCTACTAGTAATGTATTATCTATTAATGGATCAACATCAGTATTATCTGTTTATAATATTATTAATAAAGTCCAAACACTTTCAAATGGTTCTTCTAGTCCAGTATTAAATATTACTTGTACATCATCTCAATTAGGTATTATAAATTATAATAGTGATGCAACTACTTGGGAAACAGGAGTTAGAGGCTCAGCAAGTTGTATAGAAACAGCATCTGGAAATTTTTTATATTGGTATAATGGTGGCTTTAATATGAGTATAACACCAGCTAGAATAATTAATTGGTATAATACTTCAACATCTACTACTTCAACATCTAATGCATTCCAAATTGCCGGTGGTTTATATACTGCAAAGGGAATATTAAATAATAGTTATTATAATTGTAATACTGCTAATAGTGGTGCTGCAAGTCATTTAATAAGTACTCAAGCAATATGTTTAAATGATCAAGCAATTTATTTTAGAAGTCAAAATGGAACAGACTCAAATCGTGGGCTATTATATAGTAAGCAGTCAGGTTGGAATTCAGGTAATGGTTGGAATAACCAAAATCAGGACGGGCCCGTTTTCTATGGCAATCAGTCTGTTATTATTGGAAATTTAAATAGTGCTTCTACAGAAACTACTTGTGCTATATTTTCAGGTACAACTACAAATTTATTAGGAACTTGTAATGTAAGCACAGTTTTAAATATAAATACACCAACTACAACTTCAGCTAAATTAAATATTCAATCATTTGGTTCAGCAATAAATTTTGCATATGATGCTTCACATAATGGTTATTGGAGTTTTTTAGGAGATTCTTGATTATCATTTACTGCTCTTACAACTTCTGGAAATTATGTACAGTATTGGTTTGATTCATATGATTATTGTACAGTACCAAGATTTAGTTTATCTGGTAATAGTCCTCCAGCATCAACTAGTAATAATTTCAGATTATATCTAGGTAATACAGCTGGTGATATACAAATTTGTTTATTTAATTCTAATAATTTATCTCCTAGCTCTGGTTTTAGTGCAAACAACTCCGCGATGCAGTATATTTCAGGCGGAGGCCCCCATGTTTTTATAATTCTAGTGGTTTATCTGGTCCAACCGCATCAACTGGTTTAAGAACTTATACAGCAAAAATTGATGGTAATGGAAATGTAGCAACGTCAAGTTTTCGTGCTCAAGGTTATAATCCTGCTTATTCCAGAGCTGGTGCTGAAATTCATTATGCAGCATCAACCGCAAGCTTTTTTGGATATAATAGAAGTACTTTATTTTATACTGCTTGTCAATTTGGATCTAATTTATATGAAACAGCGCTTGGATCAGTAGGAATTGGCACAAGTAGTCCATCGTGTCCTTTACACGTTTCTGGAACAGGAAATCAAACAACTGCTTCAAATTTTCGATGGTTATCTGGAGCGGGAACTTCTACGAGCACAGGTTTTACAAATCGTGCATTTAGTAAACGAACAAGTGGTGGAATTATGTGTGATTCTGGAGAAATTGATGTACTTTCAGATGAATTTTTGAAAGATAATATAGTAGAATTAAATGATCAATTAGTTGATAAATTTATTAAAAAAATAAAACCAATTTCATTTAATTATAAAAATTCTACAAATTTACATTATGGTTATAGTGCTCAAAATTTATTACTTAATGATTTTAATGTTATAGTAGGATCTGCTTCAACTGATGAACCATTAAAACAACGTGAATTAACTAATGATGAAGGTGATAAAATAGTTGTTCCAGAAAATACAAGATTAATTGTAAATCCTATTGATATAATCCCATTATTACATAAAGCTCTTCAATTAGCAAATGAAAGAATATCCATTCTGGAAGAAGGAAATAGAGATCTTCGAACGCTTGTTAAAAAAATGAAGAAGATGTAGAAGAAATCAAACAGAGTTTGATAGAACGACCTTCGGACGTTTCACTTAGAGCATTATTAGCTACTTCCAAACGTAGCACATTCAAGAGAATTGGTATCTAATTAAGAGCTACGTCATTTTTATATTTTTTCTTAAATTCATCAAAGCGTTCAACCAAGCTGGGTAATTTGGAGTGGGCCATACGATATAAAAATATGATGCACCAAATACCGCATAGATTTTCGCAAATATTTTGAAATTGGAAATTGCTATTATATATAATAGTTTTGACGTACGAAGTTCGTTCTAAAATATGTATCAGATCATCTTCTGGTGGTACAGCAAAACTATCAAAGTAAAACATAGTATCGCCTTTTATAAATCCTGCTGTCCAATGTGTTCCGGCTTTGTCACCAATATTAAATATATATGCTCCGTCAGATGCAGCCTGCAGCTGTAGGTCGTCTGTAAATCCAACAAAATTTAGTTTGAATTTTATTTTTTTTGATAAATCTATCAACTGAGTTGAACTTGTAATGCCATACTTTCTAATTTGATTGAGGTTCGTAGACTTTGGGCATATTGACATAATTTAATTTAAATAAAAATTATATTGTTTGTGTTGTATATATATATACGAAATATTTTAAACCCTTACGGTATTAGACAATGGATTCAGTTATCCCAGAAAATTTTATGTTTGAAAGCACATTGGACAAAACTCCAATTGATGCACAATCTTGCATCGTTAAAAATAAAAATTTAACATCATTTATCGATCAACAGCGAGGGTCAGGAGCTTGCACATCATCGAAAGTTATCATTGACTGTCAAATGGGAAATGGAACTGATTTCGTCGATTGGCGAGAAGCTTATGTTACTCTACCGTATCATTATAAATTATCGTGTACTGCTGGTGCTACTTCAACGGTAGCTGGTGCTATGGCTAATAATTTCTTCACGACTCCTAAAAATTGCTCATTAATTGAATCGATGCGTGTTGAACAAGGTGGTCGAGTCGTTATCCAAGACTGTGCTAATTTATCTCATTTAGTAAATTTTGTTAAACATAACACTTCGACTGGTGAATCATTTGGTACACAAAGTGGGGATATTTACTATCCTGATGGTGAATTTTCTGAAAGTGTAACTGCTTCTATTGCTGGAGTTCGAAATGTTGCTAATGCTACGGAAGCAAATACTTCATCATCGATTGCCAAAAATATTGTTGTAAACCGAGGTGCTGTCGAACGTCAACGCTTACTAATTGGAAGCAATCGGTTAACAGCATTTACTTCAGCTGCTTCTGGACTAACAGAACAAGCGCCATATCAAGGTGCAACTGCTACTACTACGATTGCTACTACTGGTACTGTTTTATCTGATACTCATTACCTAGCTGCTATTTATTTACGTGACTTATCTGATTATTTTATGAAGCATCCTCTATCGAAAGGAGGCTATAAATTTACTTTTACTGTCAATCAAGCTACTACTGTTCTAGCATCGGGAACACTACTACTCCTTTTTCAGTTCTTCTAACACTAACAGCTACAAGTTTAGTTGGTAGCTCTACTGTTCAACCTTGTTTAGCTAATATTGGAGGATCTAATTGTGTCAACTCGTTATTTGATTTATCATTAACCAGTCCTGATCAACGAGATATCCCCCAATTAATTACATTCGAATCATTCAACAATAACGTTGTAGCCGTTGATCTTTATGTTTACGTTCTTTATGAACAGGATGTAGCTTTTAATTTGGCAGAGGCTGCTGTGCAGGTCGGACACTAGATTTTAATCACAAAAATATTAATTATTGTATGTTTTTGTTCTATAATATTTAATTAATGTTTTTTTTCATTGTTATATACAATAAGTTCGAAAATTGTATTTTTTGGCTATTCACTTCCAAAGCGAAATGCTGAAATTCGACGTAAAAAACTACAAACAGCATTAGAAAATAGTCAAGTCAAATTATTATATAATACCGCGTTAAGTGCACCTAGAGAGGCAATGAATAGTTTAAAACCAGCTCAAGTACAAGTTCAAGTACCAGCAATTCAAGTACCAGCTCTAACTGTTCAAGTTCCTGATCAATAATCATAATCATACTAATCCAACATAATTCTAATCTGAGATTGTTCTCATAGGCAATTCTATTATCCCAAATTGATTTTAAATACCTTTTGTAGCCATCTACTCTAGAAATTAATTGATATTTCACATGTCTATAGTCATAAGATAATTTTAATTTTGCCACACTCGCGTGACCACCATCGATTTGATCTGAATTGAAATTTATCGTAAAAGGTTTAGTTTGCAGTGCCTTTTCTATTTTTGTAGCATGATAATCATACGTAATTAATGTATACTCAAATGAATCATCTGGTGTAGCATTTTCCCATGATTGAATAATATGTTTGTATTCCATATCGAGATCAGTAGCCCCAAGTCCTTCCCATATCTCATCAGCATCATCAAAGTTTAAGGAATCTGTCATAATTTAAATATCTTTGATTATATATAATCGAAGATTTTAGTACGGGTTTCACGCGTATATATAATATACTATATATAAATGAAAATTGTAATTCGACCTCTGGACGAAAATGAATGCTTTATTACAGAAATTGAAAATTCAAAACAAGTATACAAGGCGGCCGAAAATTGTTTTTGATCATGTGAAAGAAAATACATTTCCTGAAGCTGGATTTAACTATATGGCTGATATCCTTTATTTACCAAAGACTAGGCAAAAGTTTCAATATTTATTAACCATGGTTGATATATGGAGTAATAAATGCGATTTCGAACCAAAAAAAGAAAAATCGGCAGAAAGTTCATTAAAGGCAATGAAAGCAATATTTAGACGTGGTATATTAAAACAACCTAAAGCTAGCTTACGAACTGATGCAGGTCCAGAATTCAAAGGTGAATTTGCTAAATATTTATTTGATAACAATATATTACATAGGGTTGGAGAGGTTAATAGGCACCAGCAGCAAGGCAACGTGGAACATTTAAATTATGGGAAGATATGAATGGCCACGGACGTGCGTTGGAGGTACTGGAGCGAGTTCTGGGTGATTATCATCGTCAAAGTTCGAACTTGAGGCACTCAAGTTGGAGCCGATGTCGAGAAAGTTTGGCAAATCAATACAGAGACGTTTTTTTCGGAATGAAAATAATACGTGGAAATCAGTTTTAGTCGCTGTTTTGTCGCGAAGATGATTTTCTCCGTTCGAACTGATTCCTGGTACCGAAATGGTCGTTGATAATTTCCTACTGTTTGGACTATTTCGCATGGAGGGATCTGGCATTGGGTCAAGCTATATAACTTGTGTGTTTTGTGATATTGTGGTGGATCGTGAAAAAGGTTCAATATACAAAGATCTGCCAGATAATCTAGCTTACTGAGTATTCCTTGGAGCAAGTTTGAAAAAATTATTCGCATTATATCGCAGTATCAAGTCGGTTGCTTTTGCAAAAAAATTGTCGATGTGGCAGAATTGCATTCGGATGCTGCCTTTGGAAACGTTAGTGGGTTGTCCATTCATGAGACGTGTTGCCGTCGAGATGTTGAAGCACCTTCATAATACGATTACTGGGACAAA
>VJMH01005273.1:0-28408 GCA_009835185.1 Aphanomyces stellatus | reverse complement strand
ATTGAAGTGCATTTTATTCATAAATGTAAATAGTCTTCGAGCGAGGGCGGCGTGAGATTAAAATATGAACTGATTTGATTTCCACGGTAATAGCAACAGTGGCAATTGGTAAACAGCATAGCAAGGCAAATGGCTTTCCCCACGGACTGCAACATGATTTTTTGTTGCAATTTATACGTTACATAAGCCCACAGAGTTTTCATTCGACCAAATGACCATTCGACAGCTTGTCTAACTTTACTCATTGCGGAGTTGAAACGCTTTTTCAATTCATTCACGTCGTTTCCTTTGTAACCGCTACAAATCCATTTCAAAATACCATAGGCAGGGTCTCCATAAATGAGATATCCTTCGAAAATAGCCATGTTTATGTCGAGATATTCCATCAATTTACTCTCACGCAACAACGTTGTGTCGTGTCGTGAGCCTTCGATCGGGCCCCAGAAATGAATGCAAAGTCCATCTGGGGCTGTTAAACCTTGAAAATTGAGGCAATGGCGTCGTTTGTGGCCACTATATATTTGTCGCTGCAAATCAGCGGGGTAGTTGAGGCAGGGTCCTTGGGGTTCTTTACGCTGAGTAATTCGACAAGTCTCAAATTTACTCCCATCAATAAATGCAAATATATTCGCCATGGGTGACCCCTTTGATTCAATAGCTTTGGCAAAAATTTCGAGACGTGATGGTGTAACCGTTTTTGAGAAATAGATAACGTCGCTCCATTTGGCATACAACAAATCCACCATGGTGCAAAAAATGTGGCTCAATGACTCACGAGACCGGCCAAATGTGTCCATCATGTCGTAGTAGCGACGAGGATACGACATTTTGTACAAAGTAATACAAAGAGCTTCGTCTCCATTGCACCTATCCCGGTATTCGGTAATTACAACGTTGGGAACACACAACAATGCCACAAGACGTTGGATCCCAGCCACGTCGAACCGAAACTTTAGAATAGCATCAGCATCATTCATTCTGCCAAGGTCAAAGCGCACGTTTGGGATAAGCTGTCTTTCCACAACATCAGAGAGCAAGCGCAAGAGACGCATGCGCCTCTTGTAGGATACACCAGCACGTCGACGGAGTATACTTTTCAATTCGTCAAGGCTGAGCATGTTGATCGATTGTGCGAAAGTGAGTGCGGGGGAATTCGACAATTTTGATTGGTTAGTTGTATCCGTAAATGGCAACGGCAACGGCAAACTTATGCAACATCGATTGAAACTACAACAATTGCCGTACACTTGCCGTTTGTGGGAACTGAACGGCAAGTGTACGGAGCGATTTGCAACATCTCTCTAATGACGTACTTTGAAGTACAATTGAGATATTCGCGCTATTCTGAGCAAAATATTTTGAGCAAAATATTTGAGTATTTCAAACCTTGAGTATTAGTCCTATTCTTTAAAAATTAAACCAACTTGCTTTTCTATAAATAGTTATTTAAAATCATAATCAAGGTAGTACAGTAAGTACACTGTACTCCGGAGTAGTATGTAAAAAATACCATGATTAATTTTTAAAAATTAATCAACGAAAATATTATTTCGATATACGTCGAAGTATTTCGAAATATTATGTAAAGTAAATACTACGAATACTATATTGATTATTCCATCAAAATATCCCCGACTGACAACTATTGTGCTATTTCGAATCACTCAAACAGGAAGACTCCACATTCCACCAACATGGCGAAGTCGCAAGTTGTGCTGTTGGACTCGGACTTGGTGCGACTGATTTGCGCGTTCCAGCTGGGCCTGCCCCAAGACTTGATCGCGATTCGACGAATCTCACAATGTCACTCCACGGACGAGGAAATATGTCAAGTTCTGTCGCCGTGGTTCGATCTCAACGGCCTTTCTCGCCTGCATCTTGCAGTCGCGTCCGTCCCCATCGCCGACACTGTTATCATGCAATTTGCAGCCCGGGAAGGACGCGTGGACATTCTCCAGCTTCTGCATGACCGCTACATCAACCTCAATTCGACCGACCAGCTATTCCAAGTGGCCGCCGTCCACGGTCGAGTGGCAGTGTTCGAGTACCTCCACGAGATCGGATACCGACTGGACGGCCTCGAGCACGCCATCGTAGCGGCCGTCAATGCCGCCCAAATTTCCATCTTGCAATATGTTTTGGAGACGTACGCTGGTTGCCAAGACATGACCGAGTGGATCTCAGCTGGCCATGCTGCTAGTTGCGTCGAGTACGAGACGTTGGGAATGCTGCATTGGATCTTGACTGTGTGGTTCCCAGCGATGAATCCAAAGTCCGTCGCCTCGACGCTGCGACAGTGTCTCGAATGTATCGCCGTCCATCGTGGCAGCAACATCGACAAAGCCGTGTGGTGTGCAAAGCAATTGCAATCGAGTGACCCGACTGGCATCCTCGAAGCGTTCTTGTCGTTTGAAAGCATGGAGCCCCTTCTCGAGTATTTGGACGAAGATATGGATGTATCCGTCGAGACCTTGTCCTCGCTTGTCTCGGATGAGAGAGTCGGCCGCTTCGATGTCGTGTTTGCCAAGCTAACATGTTTGCAGGACGGCGGGTCGAAGCGCCGCGACAGTGCGAGGCAGTGTCTCATGGAAGCGACCAAGCATTGCCATTTGGTCATGATGCAATGGCTCGTGAAGTCGCTGGCAATGGAGTCGACTGACATTGATGCAGTCCTCCATTCAACTACATGCGGCGAGTACATTCGGCCGTATCACTCCCTGCGTGAGTATGATGTGGATATCGTGGCAGCGTTTATTGAAACCCACAACATTGGATTCCACCGATCGTTCATGCTGACTGTCGTATGCTGGCACTTGGAGCGAGTCAGGGCGGTGGATTTGGCCGCCATGAAGGCCATGAAAGTCACTTCGTTCGCGACGTATTGCGTCGCCAAGTTTATCCGCTTGATGGAAGAGGAAGAAGGGGGTGAAGGTGCTCTTCTGGGACGATGCATCCAGCACATGGTCCGAAGTACCCACTCTCGATGGGACAAGGCCGTCCTGAAAAAGGTGTACAAGTCTTGGGATGCGTCGATCGAGGACGAAACAGCCAAGTCGATGAAGCGAAAGATCGAAAGCGACATGGTGGACGAACTCATTGGTGAGAATTTGACAGAGAGCAGCGTGGTCAAATGGTTCATGCAACAAACATCCATCAAAGAAATTCAGCGTGGAAGGGACGCGGCGGCAAGTACAGCACGACAGGCAAACCGACAATATGAGCGCCGAGAGCGCCGCCGTTCAGCTCGCCAACAAATATAAACATGTGTCGTGAAATATGCATTCCTTTTGCACTGCCACCAAGTATTTGGACAGAACCAACGAAACCAACTGTGCTTGGCAGACTCGCCAACAAATATAGGTCTCATTGCAACAGGGCTCCAGAACGGTTCAATCACGTTTAATTAGTAGTCCATCGATAGCCGAGATTTCGGTGTACCAATGCCACAACGAAAAGTCGTTAAATCAAAGGGAAACAAATCGGCGACTTTAGAATTAGGCTATAGACTCGTTGCCATGTTATCTTACTTTCGCCGGAAGCTGTCGTCGTCGTCGTCGAGCGTTGCTGTGCTCGACGCGTGGTGCATCATGTTGAGGTACTCGGCATTGTGGATCTCAAAGCGGCGGCGGCGAATCTGTCGCCCAAATTCCCCGACTTCGCCTTCGTGGATGTCGTGGTCGAGAATCACATCGAGCACGGCGTCGCACATGCGTCGGACCTGTCATCAAATCAGCATCTCAGGTCGCTTCCGAGCATACCTCGAGGTTGGGCGAGTCGGCCGCCAAGAGGAGGTCGGGCAGCATGTTTGTCCCGTAGAGCACTTCGTCGAGCGTTTCGGGGTGGCGCAGCATCCGGTAAAAACAAAAGAGAAGCTGGAGCGTAATCTCGCTGTCGCCTTGCTTGTCTTGGAAGATCGTGTGGAAGCTCCGCACGATGCGCGACGACGTCACGAGCGGTGCGCATTTGGGTTCGAGCATGAGCGCACCCACAAACATGATGACTTGGAGCACAATGTCATCCTAAGCAGCAAAGCGTTTATTGATTGCCTCGTTGGCGGACGGTCGGTGTACCTGGGAAAAGCCTGGCACGAGCAATTTGTTGAGAAACGGGATGATCGTGTAATACTGCGCGAGGATTTTGTCCCATGTCATTTTCGTTGGCAGGTCATGCGGCGTGAGGTTCCCGAGCGTGCCCAAGATGTCCACAACGAGATCGTGGCTGTCGGAGCTCTGTGCGAGTTCGAGCAGCGGCACGACAAAGGACGCCCAGATGCCTTTGTACTTGTACATTTTCTCGCTCGCCAAGTCTTCTTGGAGCCCAAAGGACCACTGCGAGATGTTGCGGATGCACTGTCGGCGTCGCCAACATATGAAGATCACACGAATGTAGTCGGAATGTACCTTCATGAGGAGGACGTCGCGCGTGCGCAAGACGCGCTGGACGAGCGCGTCGAGGCCTTTGTTTTGGGCCATCATTTCAGCATTCCGACCATTCACCGACAAGTTGACGGCCAGCGCCATGAGTTCCTTGGCGACCATCGTTTGGGGAAAATTGATGACGAGTTGCATGACGATCGGAATGGCCTCGGTATACGTAAACATCGACTTGCACCGGTCGTCCATGCTCAAATGGTAGAGGATGCGTAGCGTGAGGGCCCGAAAGGGGGGTTTCTTGAGCAGCTCGACCAATTTCGGGACCAGACTGTTCTTGACCATGGATTCCCGCACACGGGCGTCCCACGACAAATTGAAGAGAAGTTTGAGTGCAATCTACAAAATGGCAAATTGATATATGCGTTGGGTTGTGGTCCCAACCTGGACTGTCTTGTCGTGGTTGCACTTGACGTATCGGATGACCTTTTCCGGCACTTGCAACTCGATCATTGTTTCCTTGTTTTCTTCAAAGACACTAGACACAGGTTCAACCCCATGGCACAAATTACAATGACATACCTCAACTTTTTGAGAAATCCGAGCGTTAAAATGACCAAGTCGGGCGTGACACGATCGAGCATCTTGGCGAGAAAGTATACAATTTTCTTCTTGACCATCTTGCGCTCCGTGTGAATGTCTTCCGACAAGTTGAAAAGCACGCTGAGACAGACGTAGCTACACAAAACAAGATACTCTAGAATCAGATGCTTCGACTGTTGCGTACAGGAGTTGGTCTTGCTTCTTGGAGCGCTTCTTGTTTTTCTTCTTCTCAGCTTTGAGCTTGGCCATCACCTCGGGGTCCTGGGTCATCTTGGATTGATCCAACGTTTCCACCATCAGCTTCTCTTCTTCCACGCGCAGTTGATGGCGCTTTACTTCAAAGTCGACAATCTTGAGCGTGATTGCACCAATGCGGTAATTGCTCAAGATCGGATGGAGCTGGAGAAAGTTGGAGTAGCACCAAAAGATTCGCATCATGTTGAGCGTAAAGTCGTAGCTCTTTTTGTATTCGTCGTTGAGCACGCGTGAGAGCAAGCACTAGTTGTTGTGACGTTTCAACACACACACACATGTGACGTACCATGAGCGCCTCGTTTTGTACGAGCACTTCAATGTTTGCTCCATACTCGGACAAATTGAGGATCTGCGTGATCCCATCGAGCTTGGACTCCATGTCTTCCTCGTACAACTTCTCCATGTACGTGTCCAACTCGTCCAGCGTCGAGAGCTGACGCTGCGCCATCACGTCTTTCTCCTTCTCCGGTCGGTCCTCGGATCGAGACCCGCGTCGCGCCGTCGACTTGGGCTTGACGCTGCTCATGCTGTACCGCTTGGTGACCACACAGAATCCTCGCAACCGTTACCACCGAGATGGGCCGCCCGTTTTGAAACCGACACTGGTGCGGCGAGCTGACAACCCGACGACAGTCCCGTCTCGCGACACCAGTATATCCTTAGGGAAGATGGAGTGGCATTTTTCATTTACCAACTACGGCTTGGCCACGTCGGTCGCAATCGCGTCCAGTTCGGGCGCCGTGATAAAGTAGTTTTCGTTGCAGTAGTTGCACGAGAGGACGACGCCGCCTTCGGTGGCCATGGACCTCAACTCATCCGTGGGGACCGTGTACAGCTTTTGGACGAATCGTTCCTTGTTGCAGCGGCAGTAGTAGTCGACCGGAACGCGCTTCACATTGTCCTTGGTCAACTTGGTCTCGGGGAAGAGGGTGTTGAGGTACGCAAGCATGCCTTCTTCCTGCACCATCTCAAGCATGGCCGAGTCCTCAAAGCGGGCGCGGCGATCGACGAGCGGCACCTTGGCACCCGGCATTTCCTGGATCGTAAGCCCGCAGCAGACAATTTGGTCGCCGTGGGCACCCGTCGCGGTTTCGAGCTTCACGAGTGTCGGCGTCTGCTCCGACTGGTCGTAGAACGTCTGCCAGTCTTGTGTTGCGCTGCCCGAGGCTTCGACGACTGTCTTGTACGGTGCCGCAGCGCCGTAGAGAATCTTGTTCACTTCGAAGATTGGCGACACGGACGCGTCCGCGGGGGAACGATGCATGTACCCGCGGATCTCACCAACCGACATGGCTTCCACGTAGCCATCGAGGTCCGTCGTATGCAAACGCATTGCCACGCGCTCCTCTCCCTTGAAGAAGGCGCTCAACATCGCGGCACCCGACATGTACTCGCCCCACATGCGCGCAGTGTCCGTCGTCACTGGCGGTTGGTTGTTCTTCTCCCAATTGGTGCGCATCGTGTTGGCCACATTCGGCGCGTAGATGGCGGAGACGCGGTGCCCCAACACATCCACAAAGCAACGCGAGACCAAGTCGCGCGTTCGATCCCGAGCAAGTTGCATCCTTCCGAAGTCCAATCGATCGAAATGCAATCGAACTCGGTGGTGTTCTGGGTCGTTCGAAAACGCTGGTACTTGTTTTAAATACGTTTTAAATTAAAATTGAGCCTCTAGAATGGATTTCAAACATATTTAATCGATACTTTTGATTCGCTCAGTTACTTTTCAAACGTCTATTTTATGCTCCATGGATTTGAAATGGTTTCTAAATTTTGAGCAGACATCCGGATAAAGCCTTGGTAAATGATAACTTACAGGATATGTTACATCGGATTTTGAATATTTCCCTGAAACCTCTGAAAAGAGATCCTACCGCGCGAAAATATCTCAGTGCGCTTGGCGCGGCATCCAACTTTGATCCCATCGTTGCCCCTCATCCTCATTCAACAATTCCACCAAGATGAGCACGTGTTCCAGCGAATGGTCCAAGAATTTCGGCGCGGACATGAAGACCGACGACGTCGTGATTCAAAACACGGCTGCGTACGTCCGTACGATGCTCGCATCGAATGATGCATCGCACGACTGGAACCACATTGAACGTGTGTGGCGCTTGAGTGTACGCATCGCGACGGAAGAAGGTGTCGAGCGCATGGACTGCGTCGTTCTAGCGGCGTTGCTCCATGACATTGACGACTGGAAGTACACGGGGTCCGACTCGAACGAGCGCGCCCGCGCATTCCTTCAATCGCAGGTGCACCCTCCCTCCATCGGCGTCCAACTCATGCATATATTTTTGTCCTAGGCCATCGAGCAAGAGAAAATCGAGTTTGTGCTCAAGATTGTCAAGGGCATCGGCTTCAAAGAAGAATTGGGCAGCGACAAGGTCCCACTATCCTGTGCACGACTCGTCTGAACGACATACAGGTCACGATGTTCCCTGAACTTGCCTGCGTGCAAGACGCCGACCGTTTGGTATGCGACCTTTCGTCCCTTGCATGCTCTCACACGCGATGTTTCTAGGATGCGATCGGGGCCATGGGCATTGCCCGTTGTCTCACGTTTGGCGGCCACAAGAAGCGGCCGCTGTACGACGCCGCGGTTCCTCCCATCGACTCGATGGACAAGGCCGCGTACATGGCCAACAAGAATGGCCCGACGATTAACCATTTTTACGAGGTCTGTCTCCAACTTCTTTGTGTTTGGCGTGCTCATGGCGACGATGATGGATAGAAACTCTTCAAGCTCAAGGATATGATGAAGACCGGCACGGGCCGTCGCTTGGCCCAAGATCGCCACGACTACATGGTGGGATTCGTCGACAAAATCTTTTCGGAATGTGCAGGTTTCTCGTAACCATCCAATACCAATGTGTCTGGATGACTCGCGCAACATCCGCTGGAAACGAAGACTACTATCACGTACCATTAATTTGCAACGCAAGACCAACATAACATTTCAAATCCATCTTGTTAAATATATGCCGCAACACTTTTTACTTGTTGGCGCTTAGGTGCGCGTGGCTTCGCGGTCCAACATCTGCGTCAAAACTGCCACGGGAACGCCATAGCCCCGCGCGACGTGGTCGGCAAGAAACGCAAAGACTTGGTCGTGGCCATGCCGCCGCGCTATCGCCGCCGCTTCGAGCGCCGATTCCGTGTGTCGATTGGCGTACAAATATTCGACAAGGTCAAGGTGGCCACCAGTGGCCGCGCCAACAAGCGCCAGTTCCGTGCATCCTTCCGTGCGGTGGGTATGAAGCCACTGGACGACATGGAGATGACCTTTTTGGGCCGCCGCGTCCATGGCGTCGGTCGTGCATCCTTCCGTGCGATGGGCATCTAGCCACTCGACGATGGCGAGATGGCCGTGCATGGCTGCGCCGTCCATCGCGCGACTTGTACATCCTTCCGTGCGATGGGCGTCGAGCCACTCAAGAACGCTCAAGTGTCCGTTCGTGGCAGCACCGTCCATCGCGATCGTGGTGCACCCTTCCGTGCGGTGGATGTCGAGCCAAATGACGGCATCGAGCTGACCTCGGATCGCAGCCGTGTCCATCGTGTAGGGGGAAAAACCGGTGTGGTTGATGTCGGAAAGGAAAGTGAGGACGTCGAGTTGGGACACACGTGCTGCGAGATCCACGGCGTGGTGATGGAGCGTGCGCGTCTTGTGCAAGTAGCTGAGGACGCCGAGGCGGCCATGGACGACGGCGTGGACGACGACGATGTCATACATGCGTGGGAGGCAGTCGATCAGAATATTGAGTCGTCGGATTCCGTATTGCGTGTACCAAGGCACCAGCGCGGCGTCGATCACGCGCAGCATCGGCTGATGGTCGGTATTTCGCAGTGCCGTGCAGAGCGTCAGGGCGGGTAGGTTGATGAATCCCCGCATGTCCTCATAGACGCCCGCCTGGTACACCGTCATGTGTCGTAGGAGGTCGCGGGAAGCCAGAACATCGCCGAGTGTGCGCCGCGAAACGACCTTGCGCCGCTTTGGTTCCTTGGAGGATTGCATCTTGTGAAGGAAGTCGAAACACCCTGGCAGAAATACGGATAATCGGCTGTCCGGATAAAATCTGCAACGCTGCATTCGATAGTTACATCATCAGCATTGGAATTCGACGATAGACGAAGTAGCTTGGACACGCTTCTCACTTGCTTTTCACCCACGACGCTGTCCTACACGTCGAGCGCGATCAAGAAGGCCAGCATGGCATGGTGGCCCTGTTCGCGGGCATGTGCGATGGATTCCGCGAGTCCGTCGTATCCATTTTCGCAGAGGAATCGCACGACGACAAAGTGTCCAAAGCTGGAAGCATGGAGGAGCATGGCGTCGTGGTCACGCTCGGGTTTGTGGGCGTGGAGCCATTCAACGACTGGGAGGTTGCCGCGGGACGCAGCCATTTCCATGGCCGACACCGTCCATCCTTCCTGGCGATGTGCATGCAACCAGACGAGGACAGAAAGATGGCCGTTGCGCGCGGCGCAATCCATCGCATCCGTCGTGCACCCTTCCTCTCGATGCTCATGGAGCCATTGCACCACTGACAAATGACCAAAGCGGGCCGCTCGATCCATGGCCTTGTTTGAAGCCCCGTCGGCTCGATGCCCATGCAGCCACTGTACAATATCGAGGTGCCCCAGAGACGCCGCGAGATCCAACGTTCGAAAGGTGAAGCCCGGGGTGTTTGCAGTCGAGACAAAAGCAACGACAGGGAGCACATTGGTTGCGACGGCAAGGTGGAGGAGATGGGGACTGAATCCGTGGAGTTCAAGCACCCGCTGGAGGACATGAAGGTCACCGTGGGCGGTTGCGTGGACCGATACGACGTCGCGCATGGATGGAAGGCAGGTGAGGAGAGGTTCCAGCCGATAGGCACCATGGAGAGCGTACCAACGCGAGAGGGCGACGTCCATGGCCTCAAATCCCCTGGCGCGAATTGTTGTGCCAGGATGACGCTGCGCCCCCATCTGGGCCGCCTTGAGGGCCTTCTCGCACGTGTCCATCGGGAGCTTTGTGAAAACCAACATGTCCTCGTAGACGCCACCCTGAAAGGCAACCACACACACAACAAGATCGTGGGAGACAAGCACAGAGCGTGCGGCGCCGATAGGCCGCATTTTCGGAATCCAGGGGCGTGCCAACCAACAATAACGCTTTCAGTATAACAACCCAAACCACTTGACTCGCCGGAATTTTTTGTTTTTGTTATAACATTTGATTGGACACGAAGTCGTTTTGATTGGCTAAAATGAAATCCACCGATATATTGGACTCGATTTCATTGGCTAGAATAATTGATCGCTGCATTTCTCCTTGCGGTTGTGGTTCGTTGTCTACAACCCAAGGTACAACAAAGACGCCGCAAGCACAGCGCATGGCGAACTGGCCTCGCTTACACCTCCACAAGAGGACTCTACCGCTCCCTCTCAAATCGTTGAGAGTTAGCGCTGTAATGTGCATGTGTGCTCATGTGCAACTTCAATGTTGAGCCTTAAAATTTGTCCACAAAATCGGGACATCGATTGAAGTTCACCGCTTGGATGAGGTGGGCTTGCGTCGCTGTGAGCTCACTAGTGTGCCACAGCCTGACTTAGGGCTCCATTGAAGGAGGCCGAGGGATACATGAAGCGATCCCCCAACAACCTTTCAGTTTGTGGTTCGGGGTGACAGGCTGATGATGGCCATTGGGAGAAGATTCCACCGGATGGTGCAATGTTGCAGGCAGGGCAAGTTTTGCTTTACATTCGAATTTACTCTGACAGAGACTGCACAGATGTCGTCCATGCTGGCATTTGTGGGAGTCGCGGTGGGTGGTCTCCTCCATGTGGTCACTGGAGCCACACACTGTCCTCGCTGCGCCGGCGGACTCGTCTCGAACGTGGGTCCCGTCTTCTCGAGCCTCGACAACCTCCATTACCTCGGCACGACCCATCGGGACATCTACGACCCGCTCAAGAAATACCGCGCGACGATGCAGGACGACGGCAACTTTGTCCTGACAGACGTTGTCAAACAGAAACCGATTTGGGCGGCGAATCCCAACAAGGCATGGTATTATTTCTACCTCAAGAGCAGCAACTCATACGTTGTGCTTCAAGGCGACGGCAACGCGGTCCTCTGCGGCACCGATGGCCATCCCTTTTGGGCCACCAACACGGCCAACAAAGGCCCAGGGCCGTACTGCATGACGGTGTCCGTCGCAGGCGTCTTGGTCATTCTCGACTCGGATTGCAACCGCATCTGGAGCCACGATGGGTCTGTCCGCGGACCTGCCAAGACCAACCTCACGTTTGAGCCGTAATGCAGCACATTGTGATAATACACTGTTGGTGTTCTGGTGTTTAATGTTTGGCATTGGCCGTTCCCAGCAGAGTGGCAGGGAGAATTCGTGCCTTCTAAACGCGGGCGTTGCATGCTTGACATCAAATCGGAGGCGATGTGCACTTGGATTCAATGGTGCAGGATTTGTCTTGCGTCATCATATTCCTCTCGGACAGGTGTAGCTCCCTGACTTTGGTTCTCGCGGGTGCCAGAGTACGACACGTGGGAAGCTGTGGCAGCCCAAGATGGTCGAGATGTGTTGTTCGAGCGAACAATATGCGAGACGCCACCCTTGCACAGTATGCAATGAGTCAAGGATGTCCTTTTGCACTTGGACACCTTGAGTTGTTCACGAGAACGGGACGACACCCTTGTTTGCAATATGAGTCTGACTTCTTGCACTTGGGCATCTCTAAATTTGATTTATGGAGACAAAGGTGTCCTTCACACTGTCATTGCGCAAAGCACGCAGGCATAATATTTTGGATCTCTTTTCGTCCAAGCTCCCACACGTGTGCCTTGCGACACAGGGGCGCTGCAGTTCTCCGGGGGCACTTCTACATGCAACACGGCGGTGTCTCTCACATAAAGCAACGTGCCATATGTTGGAGCTCGTGCCCGTCAAACCAATATCTTCGGCTCAACGTCTCCCTCTCGGGCGTCTTATTCAAGCTGTGAAGTTCAAGCGACTGGTGCATTGACTTCAACTACTCATGCAGCTAATCGGTCCTTTTCTTCGTGTCAAATTTCTCGGCCAAATGCTATCTTTTCTGCCCCATCAGTTTGGAAAGACGGTGCTTGATGTGTTGCATGTTTGACTTGTTCCTTCCCATGGTCGTATTATTACTCGGAGGAAGAACAGGCTCATTATCGAATCCACGTGACGATGCGTTCGGCGGTGGTCTTCACTTGTCTCTTGGCTGGCTTCCCTACCGCGTTGGCTGACTTTTGCTCGCGCTGCACTGGTGGTCTCTTATCCAACGACGTCGAGAATGAATCCGATTTGACGAACCTCCGATATCTCGGGGGCTTTCGACGCCAGATGTACGACCCCACGTTTCAGTTCTGCGCGGCATTGAACGAGGCGGACGGTCGGTTCATCTTGTTCCCAATGCCCCACGGACGCATCCTCTTCCGTGCCCTGCCAGACAAGCCATCGTCCGCGCCTACTGTCTTTGGGAGTTACGTCATGATGCAACACGATGGCAATGCAGTTGTCTTGGACAAGAACCACGTTCCGTATTGGAGCTCCAACACGTCCAACCAAGGCGTTGGGCCATACTGCATGACGGTCTCAGTTTCTGGGGTCTTGGTCATTCTCGACTCGTCATGCAATCGCATCTGGAGTCACGATGGATCTTCCCGCCGCAACCAATCCAGCATGCCACTTGCGAGCCTCACGTACGAGCCGTAGGAAATAATCGCGCCAAAATGATTTACTTGGTGGTAGGCTGTGTTGAGTTCACATCGACACGATGAAGCGATGGAGGAGGCATCAAGACAGGTCCAAGTGCTTGTTTGAATGTGGGTGTCCTGTAGCCAAAGGAATCGAACCATGGGAGGTTCAATTGTGTGATGTGTTGCCTGGCAGGGAAATGTCAATGGGTCCATGAGGAACATATCCTCGTGGAGAGGAGTGTGGAAAGGAACCCACTTGTCACGCCTCCGTCGCGTGGTCACGCAACACCCCTTGTCTCACCTGACAGAACTCCCCGATGGGTGCAAAATGTCGTCAATACCTTGGGCGCTTGCCTCCATCCTCCAGGCATGTGCTTCGTCCTTGTCCTCTCGATGTCCAAGGCGCTTCGCGCTGCTCTTCTATGGAACATCCGCCGCCTCGGAAGGTTTCGTGGAGTCTGGCAAGACGTTGCAACTGCAGCCAACGGCCGCCGGCCCGGCTCACAATCGCCCGACGTTCTATTTATCCGGATAAGTGGCCGTTTCAGCCGCATATGAGGCGGCGGCAGAAACGGCGCCAGCGCAAAAACCAAAACCCACTCCCAGACGACGACCAGTCTTTACATGGCGACACACATGAAGAAACGTCCTGTCTTGACGCCGGAACAGCTTGAAGCGCTGTGGCAGGAGGCCAAGGAAGAGAAGGAGCGCCAACTGAGAGAGCGCATGCAGCGAATGACGTCGGCGATCAACGACTTGCGCGCGCAAATGGAAGGATTGAAGACTGCCGCCCGCACGCGACGGACGATGAAGGCAGAGCGCGCGCAGAGCCCACAAGTTCCAGCATGAAGACTTCACGACAATCCCTAACGTACAATAAGAGTGCATGACAGAGACATGTTGATGTGGTTCATATCGCCGACAAATCACTGTCAAATGAGATCTGTCATGTTCTTTGAGTCGATGAACAGACGTGCGTCGGTGGAGGAGATGTCAGTCTGCTTGGGTCTTCTCTTCGCATCCGATTGCCATGGATGCTGTGTATCACGTCTCATTGAGTCGGCATGAGATTGCTTTTGAGCGCAGGTCGCTGTCAAGCTCGTTCCCTTGCTCCATGTCCTTTCCTGGGGCCTGCAACAACGAAAAGCCATTCGAAGTTGATGTCATGTGGACACCTTCACACGGGTTCACCATGACCATTGACGAAATTCTATTGCGTCTGCATGCATCTTTCGCGGGTCATCTGCACCTTGTGTTGACCTGTGGAGGTGTCCACTCCAACAGCGCGACAATATCGTCGAGACTGTTGTGCCAACAAGCGCCGTTTGAATCTAGCAGTCCGTTGGGCGATGCCCGACGAGGAATACATCGTTCTACGGGTGCATGTTCGTATTCCACGCCGCCATTTGTCCATCGCCTTCCTTCCATGCGACGGGCGATACGCAACGCCGTGCACCCACGCGGCGGCGTGGTACACGGCCTTTGTGGAGCATCTATTCGTGTGTCGTGCGTGCAAGAAGGCCACCATCTCGAGGCTGCCGTACCACGCGGCCAAGTCCATAAATTGTGCAGCCCTCGGTGCCAGTGACATCCGACCGCGTAGTTCGTGGAGCGGGTCGTGCAAGCAGTGTCGTGGCGGTGCGGGAAGTGCAAGATGGCATCCATTGCGTTGGCATTGCGGCAATTGCATTGAGGAAAGACATGACCACCGCTTGATGCAATAGCTGCTGTCGGGTGTACGGGTCAGCGAGGGAGTGGGAAGGAGTCGAAGAATCGATGGAGGCGCGCGCGTGATCCGAGCCGGGAGCACCATGAGATAAGGACAGTGTGCGGTGCTTCGAATGCGTTGGGAGGACGACAGCTCGAAACGTCATTTTCTCAATTGCTGGACGCAGAAGGTCAAACGAAGGGACGAACGGACTCGTACTGAATGGGCAATTAATATCCCGTCGATTGCACCCACATCAGTTTATCCTGGGCTCCCTTCGACAGTACATCTCCCCCCTTGTGCCGCCACGTATACTTGACTCGTCCTCTCCATCATCATACTCCAATTATCACATTTACACACATGAATTTTTCACGTTCTCACTTGCTTTCGTCCAGTTTCGCCGCCAAGTAGTCGGCGATGTCCGTCTGCCGCCGCTGATGCGCTTCATTCATGGCCGACCGAAGGTCGCCTTCTGTGCGATGTTCGACCAAGAAGCGCACGACGCCCATGTGACCCTTCATCGCGGCGAAATTGAGCGCGTTCGCCGTGCACCCTGCGCCGCCTTGGCGGGTATGAAGGTACCAAAGCACGTTTAGGTGGGCATTCCACGCCGCCATGTCCATGGCCTGCGTCGTCCATTTCTCGCCGCGCGCTTCGTGAAGGAAGCGAACGACCGCGAGGCGGCCCGTCCACGCGGCGCGGTCGATCGTCCACACGCTGCAGCCTTCCGTCCGATGGGTGTGCAGAAACGAGACCACGTCGAGGTGTCCATTCCACGCGGCCTCGGTCATCGCGTCGGCTGTGCAACCCTCGGCGCGGGAGGCATGGAGAAACTCGACGACTGGGAGATGGCCGTTCATGGCGGCGGCGTCCATGGCTTTTGTCGTCGCGCCTTCACTCCGATACGCATGGAGGAACTGGACGACATGGAGATGGCCGTGGAAGGCGGCCCAGTCCATGGCGTTTCGCGTGCACCCGGGATGTCCGATCGTGTGGAGGTACTCGAGCGCGGCAAGCTGTCCGTGCGCGGCTGCAACGTCGAGGAGCGGGTCTGGAAAGGCCCAGAAGCGGTCGGGGAGACACGCGTGGAACCATTGCAGCAGGTCGACGCGGCCGACGATCACGGCATGCAAGACGACGATATCTTGCATGTGTGGCATCTGCTGAAAGAGTTTGGAAAGACGGGAGGTGCCGTAGAGAGTGAGCCAGGGTTTGAGGGCGGCATCGATCGATACGACTTGTTTGGGCGTCTTGTCCATGTAAGCGTTGTGTGATGGCTTCTTGAGGGGGCGGAAGGGATGCATGTCGCGGTACATGCCATCCTGGAAGCCCGTGATCGCGAGGAAGAGGTCGCACGAGCCGAGCGCAATACTCGCAGCAGAGTTTCTGCTCGCCATCACGGCCGACAAATGAAAATACCAGATACCACTTGGATCTGAACGTACGGATACTGTATCCGAAAGTTGAACTTGGGCGATGAAACGGTGCAGAATCTGCCTGCGAAATTGCATGACGGCAGCCTCGACCGCTGGCGATGGCACAAGGCAGCGCAGGTTGACATCCAACGCATGGACATTGACCCACGAAGGTCCGCGCGGACTTGGACCATCAGCACATGATGTGCCAGGTAGCCTTGAACCATATGGTACGTACGACAAGATTCAAAATCGGGCGAGGTGTCCATGCAGTGGGGCGTCTCTGAGGTGGCTTGATGGGTATTCTACGTTGTGTTTGGACTTGCGCCATGGCGCTGGGGTCGCTTGGAGACCTTCCATGCTCGACTTTTACGAAAAACCATCGAGTCAGATTCCCATGGAGGAGGGGAGATTCAAATGTGAATCTTTGACAATGGTGCGTCTTTCAAACGACGCCCTCGCCCCGAGTCGAGTGCACATGCCATCCATCCCCCGCACAGTGCAGTTGTACGAATGCGCGCGTCGTCCGTCGTCAACATCGTCCTCCTCCAACTGTGGAGATAGCCTGTGGCACGACAAAGGCGCACCGAAAACGAAACTCGTGCGCATGTTTTGGCAACCATGTGTATTTTCATGCCACGAAACCCACCTTTAGGTAGGCACGAGGAGCTCGCCTTTGGTCATCTTGAGCAGCTTCTCAAACACGGTCGGGTCGTCGCGCAGACCTGCGTGCTGGTACTCGTTCGAGACAAAGACGGCGCACTTGTCTCCCAGGAGGCGCGCGGTCCGGAGCGACCAGTCACGGTCAACGTACAAGTCATCAAACGAGACGAGCGCGGCCGTGGGGATGTCCATGTTGCGCAAATTGGCTTCGTTGTAGAGCGGCCGCCAGTCGGGCTTGGTCGCGAGGAGCTGCGCGGCGGCGCGGAACGGCGCCAGGGTCGCGTAGTCGTCGGCCATCCACGAAAACACCATCTCACCGGAAAAGTAGAGCGGCGCGGCGTCGACGGCGGCGTCGCGGGCGGCGGCATCGAGTTTGTCGAAGCGCGCGGGGTCGTACTGCGCAACGCCGTCGACGCGCGTGCGGGCTTGGACGGTCTCGGCGGCCCAGTTGGACGGCGAGAAGGCGGGGCCGTCGCAGTAGATGGCTTCGTGGAGGAACCAGTAAATCGGGTTCGTGTCAAACGAAGCCATGGACTCGACGGCAGTCAAAAACGCATGCGAGAGTTCGGGCGGCGGCGGGGACGTGGCATCGATCGCGGCGTGGATGTGGCGCACCCACGCCGTTTCGAGCAAATAATGCAATGATTCCATGCCGCTGAGCGACCCGAGCGAGATGCCGAGCGTGAGGAAGCGCCGCGCCGTGAGGGTGCCACCGGACGGAAGCGGCGCCGGCGCGCGCTGCAAATGCTGTACAATGTCGAGCACCTTGCGCTTGTCGCCCGGGTAGCGCGCGTAGAAGCGGCGGTTGCGCTCCGAGACGCGCACGTAAGTGGCTTCGTAGACTTGCTGTGGCGTCGCGTGCACGGGCGCGAGGCCGCACGTGAAGAGGAGGCGCTCGAGCGATGCCGGGAAGAACGAAATGTAGCTCAGGATGCAAAACCCGCCAAACGACTGACCGAGAAGCGTGAGCTTTTGGGTGGGGAAGAGCGTCTTGCGGAAGAGTTCGGCGTCGTGGACGATCGCGTCGGCGCGAAAATGGGTCAAGTACGCGGCGAGGGTCACGGGGTCGGCCGACGGACCCGTCATGTCGCGGCAGGTTTGCGCGGTCAGCGGCGACGACAAGCCCGTGCCGCGTTGGTCCAAGAGGAGGACGCGGAATTCCGCGAGCGCCGTCTTGATCCAGCCGGACGGCGGCGCGGAAAGACGCGGCGACGGAAACCCCGGCCCGCCTTGGAGATAGAGCAGCAAGGGAAGAGCTGCGTTCGAGGCATTCTTCTCGGCGACGACTTCACGGACGTAGACCGAGATGGTGGACGAGGGGGAAGGAGAGAAGTGATCCAAGGGACACGTGATGTAGTGATCGATGGAGCAAACACTGCCAGGAAGCTTCTCCACAGGGGACGACTTGACGATGGACATGATCTCGGTGGCTGCAGATTTCAACAATCGACTCACGTGAAGGTTTGTACTACTGATAGTGAGTAGTATGTTGGGCGAAATAAATTGAGCGCTTCAGACTTCTTCGGAATTTGAAGCTCATTTGGTTGAACATGCATTAAAATTAATAGCCAATCAACATGGTGTGAAGGCCAAATCATCGCGTGTGATTGGCTCTCACAATTGTACGTATGTGTGACGTCATGTGATTGTTGTGATTTTCGACGAAATATACTGCATTTTGGCGGGCAAAATGCAGCACTATTTTGCAGGTTAAAAGGTAGTACTACGTAGTAAGTATGTCAGGCTTTTTGTATGGCTTCCTGGACGATCTTGATCCACGGTTGAAGTTCATGGCCATCTCACAAGCACCGTCTCGACAACTTCCTCGCAGTCAAGCTCGACAATAGGACTTTGCTGACGTTATTGCCACAAAGAAAGAGAGCGACACTTCAATCGAGCTATCGAATACACTTGTATTCTGGATTTTGCCTCAACAACGACTTTAAGAAAATATATCCTTGCATCGACTGTTCGTGATCCAAGAATATATTTTCTTTAACAGGATGGATGACACTTGAATTTTTCGGACTGCCAAAACCACTGCGTTTGTTTCGGAACGAAAACTACTATCATAGTCGCAATTGATTGGATGTTCGATTCATACCTAAATGAGATTCATCCAATCAATATTAGCCACGATGTTTAAGAAAAGCAATCCGGAAATCCGGATAATGCATCTGTTCTGTTAAGTTCGACATAATTTTTCGAAAAGTGTTGATCCTTCTGAAGTAAATTGACCAATTGGATAACCGTGGCTGGATATGTCAACCTATTTTAATAGGTTAACCATTATTGATGGTCTTCATTATTAAGCCATCAATATTGGTTAAATATTTGTCACAGAATACAAACGCTCTCGTTTGATTGAAATCTTTCCTTTGGGAAAAGGGCCAACGTTCAGTTGACAGCATGCAGCGAATCTGGTCTGAGTGTATGTTCACCGTGCAATCCATCGTGCAGCTCACCTTGTGCAACTTCTGCGACCTCATGGACAGGAAAGTACTGCCCGCTTACAAACCCTATGACTACTGTAGATTTCTCGTTCCTATACGGTGGGAAGTGCTGGGAAAAGCTGAGTTATTGGTCATCGAACGCCTCACCGCCACAATCAACAGAAAGAAAGCGATATCGTTCTTCTCAAGCACTCTGGAACATGAAGCTCCATCTGCTCCTTCTATTATCCAATGCAGTACAGATCTATCCCTGGCCTGCCCTTCCTCTAGAAGGTGTCTCACTTACATTCACACCCATACATCACTCACCGTCCACGCCAGCGACCGACCGCCTCTCCCACGAATAAATTCAAAATGATGCGTTGATAGCATCAAATATCGAAAACTCCCAGGCTTATCAACGTCCAGTATACTGAAAACATGTGCAGGAGCTAAATTGAGCAGACTTCATCCTTTCATGAACCACCTCGCAAACAGAGGTTATGACGACGGCATAGTCAGCAAGAAATAGAGCGCTGACAAGAAACACCCGATATGTTCAACGCGTGAGTCATTACCCAATGGGGCCTTCAGACGTTCCCCACATTAACGTCACTTGAGAAATCTAGCAGCGGTGCCAGCCCCTTCAGGGGGTAGTCACCTACACGATAATATTCCCGTCCCCACCCATGTGCATCACAACTCCGATCGAGAACGTGTCGACTTCCGACCTCTTCTCAGGCAAAAGTGGTCAATTACCATCCTCACCTACCACTCTCTCACCCAAACAGGCTGGGCTGGTGGCCACCTGGTGATGGTGAGGCCGCAAAGACGCCATTTTCTATTCACAACCGTGGGGCACAAGGCGCATCACGATGTTGTATCAGCCGACGACCATCCAGCCGACGCCGCCACCGGCACCGCCGAGCGAGTTCTCGTCAGAATACCAGGCCCCTAGCTCCCTCACAAGCGGCACCGCGTACGGCGGGGCGCGTCCGCACGGTGCGACCCACGGTGCGGGCGACCGACGACTCTCCGAGGCCGAGTCCAGATGGAAGCACTACTATCTCGGCGCCCCTGGCACGCTCCTCGGTGCGGCCCTTGGCCTCCTCTTGGGCTTCATCTTGACGCGCGAGCCTATCCTAACGAAGCTCAAGAAATACGACACCGACTACAACCGAGTCGCACGGGACATGCTGCTCCAACTTGGTGTGCTCTGGCTGCGTGCTGTCATGTGCGTCATGCTCCCCCTCACAATTTTGAATCTGACGCTCGTGACGGCGGAAATCGCCGCGACCCGGCGGTGGTCCCACATTGGCTGGCGCGCCGTCGCCTTGTCCTGCTTGACCTCGCTCTTGGTTGTCACGCAAGGCATGACCGTCGGCCAGTTCTTTTCGTCCTATTTTGCCGGTCAAAAGTACTACTTCCGCCTGCCCCCGTTTACGTTCAAATGCCCAACCAGTCCCAAAGACATGCTGCTCGTCGCCGCCAAAACGAACGAACTGTATTGTGGTCCGACTAACGTCACGTCGTGGCCAGCGATCTCGTTCTTGCTCAACGACACGACCACCGTCCTCCAAGTCGCACCAGGTTTGAAACGCTTTGTCGACTATGGCTCGTCCATCAACGAAGTCATTTCCACGCTCTTCTACACGCCCAATTTCCCCAATGCCGCCAGCAACACCAACCTCGTCACGCTTGTACTCTTTGCCTTTACCTTTGGCATCTGCGCCGGCACTTACACCAAGCACGCCAAGCGAGAACAGCTCTTCAATCTCCTCCGCGAACTGGTCTCGATCTTTGAAATCATGACCAAGTGGATCACCACTGTTACGCCATTTGCGATTGTCTTTCTCATTGCTGGCCCGATCTACGCTGGCACCCACAATCCCTTCCTGGGAACGACAGCTGCCTTCCCCCAAGGCAACGATCTTGTCCATTTGATGTGGTTCATCCTCGCCTACGTTGCCGTCTCCTTGTTTCATGCCCTCGTTGTCCTCCCTGCACTTCTCCTTGTCTGCACGTGCACCAACCCACTCAAGCTCCTCTGGCAGATGAAGGAAGCGCTTATTTACGCCTTTGGCACCGCTTCCTCCCGCAAGAGTCTTCCCGTCCTCCGCAGCAACTACAGCCGCGCCATGGGTCGCTCCCTTCCCATCTCGCGCTTCCTCCTTGAAATGGGTGCATCGCTCAACAAGAGCGGCGGTGCGCTCTACATTTGCCTCGCCCTCGTCTGGTTGTTTTACAATGCTGGGTTGGAAGATTACTTTACGCCGACCAAGATGGCCTTGGCTGCTGTCCTTTCGACCCTTGGCTCGTACCTTGTCGCGCCCGTTCGCAACGGTGGCATCGTTGTCGTCATTGGCGCCTTTGCCATGCTCACGGGCCTCCCCACGCCGTATGCGTTCAACTTTCTATTGCTGACCGAGTGCATTATCGACCCCATCGCGACGGTCTTGAATGCCTGGACCAACGTCGTCGTCACCCGTGTCGTCGAGCGGGACGTGTAGTCGACCGTCTGTGTAAACTTAGTGTCAAAGTGATTGTCCTCTCCCCCTTCATCGAACTCACGATCGCATTCCCAGTCGGAAATTTCTTTGGGCGAAGTGAACTTTGGTAATCGAATTTATCTGTTGTTCAAGTGGAGAGGGCAGGAAGCAAGTCAAACACGCGAATGGTTTGAGGGAAGCGAGGAAGTGAAACTAGTGGACTGACTGTAGGGCTTGGGTGTGCACTTTTATTTTGTTTGTGAATGAAATCGATCCAGTGAAATCTAGCAGATCCAGCACGAGCGGTGAGGACAATGGAGGCCTCCGCCGGGCGAGCCCAACTCTTCAATTTGACAGCGCACGACGTCGTCTTGGTCAACATTCCTCCCGGCTGCACAACCTCCACCAACTAGTAGCAATACTTCAAAGTTTTGCAAACACATGACACAGAACTGGGTCGTGTTTGACGGGTTGGAGAGAACTGCAGTATCGAGTTATCAATTTACTTGCACAATGCTGTACAGTAGTGAAAATGACAGCTGAAAAGTCATCATGATTGTTGTTTCCGATTGCCGAAGTAACATGAATTGCTTGGTGAGGAGGATGCAGATTTGTCGAAGTCGTGATGGTTTTGCAAATTCCTGCAGTTCCCAATGCGGTCAAGTCGATGTTGCTCTCGAAAATCGCAAACTTGGTGTAACGTAAAATGCCGAAAGAGCGATTATCTGATGTAATAATGAAATGTAATTGGTCAAAATGGCACGAAAGTTCCATATGATTGGACAAAAGTAGAGAAAAGCCGTCAGAGTTGAAGTGGTTTCCTGTTCCACCCCTGTAAGATGATGCTTCACTCGGTGAAGCTCGACAAGAACCGACGGAGGACGCAGGGAGAAGGTTCGAAGTGAGGTACGTATTCCTTTTGAAAATTGACACGATGAACATTGTAGTATAAGTGAAACCGCAGTGTCCTAATCACTTTGATCGTGTTGAGCCATAAAAGACATCTCGGCCATCGTACAGTCAAGATTGTACTTGCCATGTTGAGGTCTAAATCAACAGCCATGCAACGAGTACTGGTTCACCCCACGGAACGCTCAAACTACATTGTTTTTGAGGGCAGTCACCGGACACTGCAAATAGATGCACTACAAGCTGCACATCAACTCATGCTAAATTTCTTGGTCTCCATGAAGCCGTGTGACTGATGAATAAAGTGACGTCGATATTGCCCTCGGCGTGCTTGACAATATGAGAAGCACGACATGCCGAGCGTCGCATGTGATGTTGTGGCCAGCGATGCTGAAGAACGAGAAGCGAGGAAAGGAACGCGCAGGATCGGTCGAGTCAAGAGAATGCTCCGTTTTACGACCTCGAAAGAACGAGCAGAAGCATTACGACTCTGATATTACGGATGGCGTACACTGGGACGAACGCACATCAAAAGCGAGGGGGCAGCCACTCCTTTGACTATTTCAGTGAAAAAGCGCTTCCCCCTGCATTTTCTGTGCTTGATTCGAGCGCGTTTTGTACTCGGAGGAATTTTGGACTTTGGAATAGTTCACCACCTGCATTCGTCATGGGTCAACACATACTCGTGGTTTCAGTCGAAGAAGCAGCCACACATACGTCCTTCTGACCTTCGATTGCTTTCTTATGGCCAACAATAAAGTGCACAATATTTCTATGATAATTCCGCTCGATTTATCTTATAAATTACTTCGATGTATGTACTACTAATACTTCTTTAATAGTATTTGTTTGTTTAGAAATTATTAAAACTTGTGTCCTTCAACGTTGCAAACAAACAAATACTATTTTTAAATAGTCTTTGTTTGTTTGCTACGTTGTTACAAATACAATTTTAAAAAAATATTGTATTTGTTTGTTTGCTACTTGTTTCTCAACAAAGATTTCCTGAATGGTGAAATATATTGTAGTGTCCCATGATGCCAAACTTCATTCCCATGTGTTGTGGGTTTGAGGCGGGCGAATCTGTGGGATAGATTGGCGCTATTGGCGCCATGGAGTCGTGTGATTCGATTATTTGCTCTGGCATGTTTGCCTTCGTTTCTGTACTAGTAGTGAAATGGGCGAGAAATGTCAATCTGGCTTCGATTGCTGGTCTGCGAGTTTTCACTGTGCGAGGCATATTGGATTGTTCCAACGAATTGTTCCATTTGGGTTTCGCTCCTTTACTCGGAGACAGTCCATTTTGCTCACCAACAACGCCATCGCAAGCGCGGAGAGGGTTCAATTGCAGCATGCTGAGCAAGTAAAAATAGACTCCCTAAGCCGTCGTAGTCCAGAGTAGTTTGGTTATGCATAGCGCGTAATTCTGCAAATGCCAAGGCAATCATCTTTCACCCCGCTGTGTGATTGACTGTCGATGGGGTTCCCACCCACGTTCACCCAAACCCCTAATCAACACCCATATGAGAAATCGCCTCTCCCAAACAATTCAAAATATCGAGAAAATGGACTCTATCATCCAAAAATTGATCAAGTTCAAAGTCAGCATACTAAAACTGAGTGAATGTCGTTGCAGCTAAATTGTTCCGACGTCGTGGAAGAAATAAACAGCACATGGCAATGTCAACAGGACAATCGCACACTGCCAAAATACCACCCGGCGCGAATTGCTCGTGAGTCATATTACCACGGAATAGCCTGTTTTCTTCCTTCCCCTCCAACTTGGTCATGACGCACTCGCCGTCTCCACAGGAAGTCCACGCCCCTCATGCAGGGGTGCTTCTCACGGCGGCTGTTGTCGCTGCACATCGCAATCCAACATGCGTCGTTGAAATGCGTTCAGTCGACGACTGATTGTCAGGCGAACACGGTCAATTACTCTCGCCTAAACAGCCGGTCGCAAGGCGCAAGATTCAGATGCCACCACTTTCCCATTTCCATTCACAACAGAAGTCGCACGATGATGCTGTACCAGCCGCAGCAGCAAACAACCGCCATCCAGCCGACGCCACCGCCAGCACCATCGAGTGAATACTCGTCGGAATATCAAGCCCCGAGCTCCCTCACAAGCGGCAACGTCCACGGCGGGACACGTCCACATGGCGCGACGAACGGCGCAGGCGACCGACGGCGCTCGGAAGCCGAGGCCAAGTGGAAGCATTACTTTCTCGGCGCCCCCGGCACGCTCCTCGGTGCGGCACTCGGCCTCGTCTTGGGCTACATCATGACCCGCGACTTTATCCAAACGCCGCTCAAAGACTACGACCTCAAGAACAGCAAAGTTGCGCAGAACACACTCATCCAGCTGGGCTTGCTCTGGCTCCGCGCCGTCACGTGTGTCATGCTCCCCCTCACGATTTTGAACCTGACGCTCGTGACCGCGGAAATCGCCGCGACCCGGCGGTGGTCCCACATTGGCTGGCGCGCCGTCGCCTTGTCCTGCTTGACCTCGCTCTTGGTCGTCACGCAAGGCCTGGGCATCGGCCACTTCCTCTCGCCCTACTTTACCGGCCGCAAATACTATTTTCGCCTGCCCCCGTTTGCATTTACATGTCCAACCAGCCCCAAGGACATGCTGCTTGTCAACAGCAAGACCAACGAGCTGTACTGCGGCACGACCACCGTCGACGCCCTACAGACAATTGCGTTCTTGCTCAACGACACGACAACCGTGCTAAAAGTAGCACCGACAGTCAACCGCCTCACAGACTTTGGTTCGTCCATCAACGAGGTCATTTCAGTCCTCTTCAACACGACCCACTTCAACAACGCCAGCAACACCAACCTCGTCACGCTTGTCCTCTTTGCATTTACCTTTGGCATCTGCGCCGGCATATACACCAAGCACGCCAAACGAGAACAGCTCTTCAATCTCCTCCGTGAACTCGTCTCGATCTTCGAGATCATGACGTCGTGGATCACGACCGTCACGCCGTTTGCGCTTGTCTTTCTCATTGCTGGTCCAATCTACGCTGGTACACACAATCCCTTCCTCGGGAAAACGACTGCGTTCCCCCAAGGCAACGATCTTGTCCATTTGATGTGGTTCATCCTCGCCTACGTTGCCGTCTCCTTGTTTCATGCCCTCGTTGTCCTCCCTGCACTTCTCCTTGTCTGCACGTGCACCAACCCACTCAAGCTCCTCTGGCAGATGAAGGAAGCGCTTATTTACGCCTTTGGCACCGCTTCCTCCCGCAAGAGTCTTCCCGTCCTCCGCAGCAACTACAGCCGCGCCATGGGTCGCTCCCTTCCCGTCTCGCGCTTCCTCCTCCAAATGGGTGCGTCGCTCAACAAGAGTGGCGGCGCGCTCTACATTTGCCTCGCCCTCGTTTGGATGTTTTACAATGCTGGGTTGGAAGATTACTTTACGCCGACCAAGATGGCCTTGGCTGCTGTCCTTTCGACCCTTGGCTCGTACCTTGTCGCGCCCGTTCGCAACGGTGGCATCGTTGTTGTCCTCTCCGCCTTTGCCATGCTCACGGGCCTCCCCACGCCGTATGCGTTTAACTTTCTATTGCTGACCGAATGCATCGTTGACCCCATCGCGACGGTTCTGAATGCCTGGACCAACGTAGTCGTCACCCGCGTCGTCGAGCGGGACGTGTAATTGTATAATTGTAATTGTATTGTCACCCGACTTGAAAAAAACCTCACGACTATTAACACTGAATATCCATCCCTTCGTGGGGTCGTTCGCGCAGACCCAAACCTTCGATTGCGCTGAGCTTTGGAGGGACCGAACTCGGGTTCATAAATCACTCAATAAGACCAAGCTGCAAGTGAATGTCAGACACGTCCATGCGAGATGTGGTCCACTTGATTTTTGTCGTCGTTGAATTGGAGTACCCATTTATTTCGAGCACTTTCGAGGTCCCGCTCTCGCAGCTCGTACTTGCTTGTGCAAGGTTGAAGGTACACCTGTAGTGTGTGCTATGTATTGGATCCACAAAATATTTTTGCTAATATTAATAACACCGTGACGAAATAGCAGCGATTATTGTGCTTTCGCTGATGATTTTGAATGTTGGCGTGGTTTCGTCAAACCCATTCCTGTGGCGGTGGTAGGAACTTTGAAATACAATGTCCCTGAATTCGCGGGTAGCACATGCAAGCAAGCATGCTGGCGACAAACAGAGCTTCAGCTTCGCGTACTCGCTACTAGAATAAGGTCCCTCCATCAATGACGAACCAGCAGAGTCTTGTTCATGCAAATAGTTTGACCCTGGCTCTGAACCCCGGACGCCTCTCTCGTCCAAAGATTGCCAGCAGAAACGAGAGTACGCCTTTCATGCGCACTAAACTGTTCTCCGATACAAGAACGAATACAACAAATCAAAGATTGAATTCCACGAATGGACAAATAAGGTCCCAACGAAAAAAACACATCACCATCGACCATCGACGCGTCGTTGCTCACCAACACCTTCGCCTCTGCTGGCGTCGATTCACTTGGGGCAGGGCGAGTGGGATTGAATCGCAGCACTTTTGCGCGCCCAAATCTGTGATGTTGACTTCGTGGTTGGCTTACACCGCCGCTTGGAGGGCCGTGGCCACACTTAGTGTCGTGTCTCGCAGGCCATTTTCAGTGTACACGTATTCCACAATGTTCAAATGTCCATTGAGCCGCATCAGCTTCGCGCTCCACCTCCGTGGGTGGGTTTGCGGTCGGCCAAGTCCTGATCACGAGGTAGTGTCCACAGACCGTGACCTCATGCAGCGCCGTGGTTGCACACATTGCCGGCTGGCTCACACGTCCTCAGCTGCTCAATTTATGCAATCGAGGGCAGAAATTTGTGGGCGGGGCTAACGAGGAGCCGCTCGCCGGGGTTGCACCGCGTATCCATGATCGAGGCAGCTCGTCGGAGGACAAAAAAACGCCAATGTCGCGAGATGGCCATGTCGAAAGGGTGTGGAGGCTGTCGATGGAGGGCGAATGCTTCATGGTTTGGATGGCGTCGAGTGTCCCGGACTGGAAACGGCAGAGCGAAGTGACAAGGGGTGGACACATGGGCGCAATTGATCCCTTAGCAATGATCAACTCTCGGAAAATTTCTCGTTTGGGCTCAAATGCTGCCACGAAGCTGGTCAGCATGACACAATTGAAGCGCAAATGCATCGTCATAGTTGCTCCGACCACCGTCGCCATGCCAGAATATAATGACCACTTTGGCGCCCTTACAACACTTTTTAAAGTGTTGTTAGTTGAGGTTTATAAGCCTCAGCGAGACAGATAGTGGTGCAATGCCAGCGGGAGCTGCCTAGCGTTGACGTTAATGAGACAGTCGGATTCTTTGCTGCAATTGGGTGACGAGCTCTCGCGAACCTCGTGGGTCAAAGTGCTGTGCAGATGTGATGTTGCAATGAAATAATGCCGTGAAGACTGAAATACAGTGTTCAAGCATTTTGAAGATATGCACATTAAAGAATGTATATCAAAGGCAAACATTTCGAGGAGTTAGCCCTGTAATTAGTACAGGGCCAATTAGTAATCCCGATTTCATATTTTAGTTATTGACATATTTACCCCTTTACGAAACACTTTACGAAACAATATCGAATATGAGAGTTTGGTGTCGGCACGTTCCAATTTCACATTACAGCTTACGAACAATGAGACTCCCGACCACGCACTAACCCTCAGTCTCCGGCCCAGACAACGTCACGACGATACGAGTACGTCAACTATGTATTACTTGATTATAATGTCATACATGGAATGGTAGCTCATCTCTCCAAGTCGACGTTTAGCGACGGCGACTGCATCAGACGTGCCGA
>VJMH01005272.1:0-81739 GCA_009835185.1 Aphanomyces stellatus | reverse complement strand
ACGCGGGACGGCGCGGACGCTTCGAGGATCGGAAGGAGTCGCTGCGTGAGCGCCATGTGCGCAATGTGGTTGGTTGCAAACTGCGACTCGATCCCATCGGCTGAGAGCGCGAACGGCGGCGCCATGATGCCGGCGTTGTTGACGAGGATGTGCAGCGGCAGTTGGCGCGCCTTGAACGCGTCCGTGAACGCTTGGACGGATTTCAATCGCATGAGATCGAGCTCCATGAACTCGACGGTGGCGCCGGGGGCGACGGCCTTGATCGCCTCGACGACGGGGTCGGTCTTGGTGCGGGAGCGGCATGCGAGGATGACGTGGCAGCCCTTCTTGGCGAGTTCGCGCGCGGTGATGAGCCCAATGCCAGCGCTGGCACCCGTGACGATTGCCACCTTGTTGACGAGAGTCGGGATGTCGTTGAAGGAGAACCGCATCGTGAAAAGTAAAATGACATCCGACAAGAAAACTTCACCTGAACAATCCGCGACCGGGAGATCTTTTTGGAACTTGATCCAATCAAATGCTTTGTTTACAAAACACGAAAATGCGATCACATTTCACCCAATCATATGCTCGAATCCATGATTTGTATGCAGCAAATCCATCGCAATCTTGGGCAAATCAACGCCGCGGAAGTCCATTTCATAACTTCCATGACGTTCTCCTTCAACGACATCCCGAACCTCTCCAACAAGGTGGCAATCGTCACGGGTGCCAGCGCTGGCATTGGGCTCATCACCGCGCGCGAACTCGCCAAGAAGGGCTGCCACGTCATCCTCGCATGCCGCTCCCGCACCAAGACCGACCCCGTCGTCGAGGCGATCAAGGCCGTCGCCCCCGGCGCCACCGTCGAGTTCATGGAGCTCGATCTCATGCGATTGAAATCCGTCCAAGCGTTCACGGACGCGTTCAAGGCGCGCCAACTGCCGCTGCACATCCTCGTCAACAACGCCGGCATCATGGCGCCGCCGTTCGCGCTCTCAGCCGATGGGATCGAGTCGCAGTTTGCAACCAACCACATTGCGCACATGGCGCTCACGCAGCGACTCCTTCCGATCCTCGAAGCGTCCGCGCCGTCCCGCGTGGTCGTCGTGAGCTCCAACGCGCACAAGATGGCCTCCTCAGTCGGCATCAACTTTGACACGATCAACGACGCCACGGCCTACTCGGCGTGGACGTGGTACGGCCAATCGAAGCTCGCCAACATTTTGTTTGCGCGGGAACTGGCGCGCCGCCTCGACGCGCGCGGCGTCCACAACGTCTTTGTCAACACGCTCCACCCGGGCTTCATCCGGTCGGAGCTTCTTCGCCACTCGAACTGCCTCATCCGGCTCCTCGCGTGGCCGTTCCAGCTGACCACCGACGACGGCGCCAAGACGCAAATCTACGTTGCGACGTCGACCGACATTGAAACGAACGAGTGGCGCGGGCGGTACTTTGCGCCGATCGCGCAAGTGGCCGAGTCGAACCAACTGGGGCAAGACATGGCGCTGGCCGCGCGCCTCTGGGAGTTTTCCGACCTCTTGATTGAGAAATTTCTCACGCAATAGGATGACGTGGCAGCTTCTCCGACTGGCAGTCTAAAAATAGATTTCTTACAATATATATATATCTGGGTGCGTGGCGTCGTCGGTGGCCCATAAATAGCCCGTTGCAAGCGTGAAACTCCCCGAAACCCCAAAACCACACGAGCGCCTCATCGGCCCAAGCGCCAACAAGAGAGAGCCAGCATGGGATGCGGATCGTCGCTCGGGATTCAGTCCAAGGTGGCTGACAAGAACCACCACAGCGACGGCAAGCAAGGCGGTGGCCAGGTGGAGAATTCGCCGCTCTCGCCCGAGGAGATTCGATCGCGGATTGTCTGCTCCGACAAGGCGATCAAGACGCAGCTCACGCCGTCGCTCTCAATCGAGTATGCGTTTGTGAGTCAGCGCGGGTACTACCCCGATGGTACGACGTGACGATCTCATCGAACGACATTGACGATCGACGTAGCTGTCGACAAACCCAACCAAGACAGCTACACGATCATCCCCAACTTTGCAGGCGATCCAACGAAAATTTTCTTTGGCATTTTCGACGGCCACGGCGCCACGGGCGACCTTTGCTCGGTTTTTGCCAAGAAGGAAGTCCCGGACCGGCTGCAAAAACTCATGGCGAAAGCGAATGCGTCGGTCCCGTTCACGGAAATCTACTCCAACTGCTTCACCGACACCAATGCCAAGGTAAGCGAACATCGCGTGCGCGTCATGCCAACGTCGTCCATAGCTCCACACGTCGCGTATCGACGACAGCTTGAGCGGCACGACGGCCATCACATGTTTCATGGACGGCAACATCATCCACGTCGCCAACGTCGGCGATTCCCGCGCAGTGATTGCCAAGTCGGACCAGTCACGCATCCTCGCGTCGCCGCTCTCGGTCGATCAAACACCATACCGCACGGTACGACGTACGTTCCGCTTTGGACAGTGTGAAACCTCGTTACGTTAGGACGAACGCGAACGCGTCAAGCGATACGGCGCGCGTGTCTTGACCATGGATCAACTCGAAGGGATCACGCCAATCCACGAGGTACTCGTCCTTGGTGGTTCCTTCCGTCATCGCCCCTGGCTGTAGAATTGGGCCACGGCCGTGAACGAAGAGGTCGACGAGGATGGCGACCCGCCGCGCGTGTGGTCGCCGACGGGCAACTTTCCAGGCACGGCCTTCACGCGATCGATCGGCGACGAAATCGCCGAGAGTTTGGGCGTTTTTGCGACGCCTGAAATTGCGAGTTTGCAGTTGACGGCCACGGACCGCTACATCATCATTGCAAGCGACGGCGTGTTTGAATTCTTGACCAACCAAGCGGTGGTCGACATCATCAAGACGTACACGGACCCACTTGAAGCGTGCGAAAAGGTCGTGGCCGAGTCGTACCGGCTCTGGCTGCACTACGAACTGCGCACGGACGACATCACAGTCATCTGCATCTACTTGGAGCACTCGAACGTGCCCGAGACCGCCGAGTCGAACCAACGGCTGGCGTCGCAAAAGGCCAGCGACCTCCTCACGACCAACTTGCTCAACACGCGCGTGACGGAGCAGCGTCCCGTCCGCCGCGGCATGTCCAAGCAGAAGCGGCGCGACCAGATGAAGAAGGACATGGCCAAGATGGTCACGGACGAAGACCTCAACTACAACATGAATGAGCACGCGGTGGCCAAGACCAAGCCTGAGATGGACAAGATCCTCGAGATCACGCAATCCAACTGGCTCTTCAAGCAACTGAACGAACAGCAGCGCGCCGACGTCTACAAAGTCATGATCCGCGTCAACGTGAACGAAGGGGACGTCGTGATCAAGCAAGGCGACCCTGGTGACCGCTTCTACTGCGTCCAGAGCGGCGACTACCAAGTCACAGTCAAGAGCGACTCGGCCGCCGGCGCGCGCGAAGACATTGTGCACATGTACCGAGGCGACACGCATCCGTCGTTTGGCGAGCTCGCGCTCATGCACAACGCGCCGCGGTCGTCGTCCGTCGTCGCGCTGTCCAAAGGTGTGCTCTGGGCGATCGACTGCCGCGCGTTCCGGCTCGTCTTTATGAAGTCGCCGACCAACGTGATTGTCCAAACACTGAAGAAGGTCGACGTGCTCAAGTCGCTCACGACGGCGCAGCACGAGCGCCTCGCGACCAACTTGACTGAGATTACGTTTGAAGACGGCGACTACATCTTGAACCAGGGCAGCATCGGCAATATGTTTTACGTGATCAAGGAAGGCGCGTGCATCTGCACGGTGTGGGACACGACGCCCGGGTCCGACGAGCGCCGCGCCCGTGAAGTGCTGCGCCTGCGCCAGCACCAGTACTTTGGCGAGCGCGCGTTGCTCAACGACGCGCCGCGCGCTGCCAACGTCATTTCGGTCGGGCGCACCAAGCTGCTCCAGATTGGCCGCCAAGCGTTCGAGGAGATCCTTGGCCCGCTTCAGCAGATCATCGACAACGACCGCGCCCAGCGCGAAGCCAAGCACCACTTCCAGTCGGCCGTGGCCAACATGCGGGAAGCTTCGTTTGGCGGAGAGCGCGGCACGCTCAAGGACGACGTCATGCGCGGCGCCGTCGTGCCCAAGTACGTCGCACATGTCGCCGAAGTCGGGCTTCTCGTCACGTACGAGTCGTTCTCGAAAGCGACGCTTACAGTGCGGACGATCTCCAAGAAGCAGACCAAGGAATTCAACAAGATGGAGGAGGTCATGCGCGAAGTCAACTTGCACAAGGGGTTGCGGACCAACTGCCGCGTTGCGTCGTTGCCGCCGCTCCTTGGCACATGGACCGATGCGAATGGATTGTACATGGCCTTTGAGACGACCATGGTCTGCGACACTGCGACACTCATGGCCGAGGCTGCCGACGGCGTCAAGATGCAGGAAGACACGATCCGGCTCTACGCCGCGCAGCTGCTTGTGGGCCTCGAGACGCTGCATGATGCTGGGTATGTCTACCGCAACATGAACCCCGAGAACTTGGCGCTTGACGCACGGGGGTACATTCAGCTGCACGACTTTCGGTACGGTGTTTCCCGCCTGTCCAAATGGGGCTCAGTGTGGGATCCGTAGGTATGCCAAGTACATTGACGACACGCGTACGTACACGTTGTGCGGGACGGCCGAGTACACTGCGCCCGAGATGGTGTCGGCACAAGGCCACAGCTTTGGCGTCGACATTTGGGGGCTGGGCATCCTCATTTACGAAATGCTCTACGGCGTCACGCCGTTCGCGTGCGACGATTTAGAGAACGACAAGGACGTCGTCTTGGCCGTCTACTCCAAGATCTCCCGCTACGACAAGAAGGACTTGACGTTCCCCGACAGCGACCGATCGAGGGAAGTCACGGACCTCCTCTCGCAGTTGTTGCATCACTCGTCCGAAGACCGCCTTGGATGCCAAGGCGTGACGGACATCACGACCGGCGGATCCGTCGTGCGGAGTCACCCGTGGTTTGCGTCGATCGACTGGGTCAAGCTCGCGTCCGGGGCCCTCGAGGCACCCAACGTCGACTTGCTCACGAAGAAGGCGCAACAGCAAGAGGCCCAAGCGACGCAGTGCCTCCTGGGCGAGTACACCGACTCGAACGTGTGGTTTGATGGGTTCTAGGCAACAGCGCCTAGCTTACTATGACGTTTTATCAATATACTAAGCATATATGGATGTCAATGGCGTTGGGCAGGTGGCATGGGACTTCAGGCTGGAGTTGTTTTCAAAATGCAACTCGCGCGGATTTATTATCCGGAATCCGGATACATGTGAAATCGCGAATTCAAATGTGCTTGTCGCCCAGTCCTTCTGCGCGCATCGGTGGAATTGTTGGACAAGTATGCCGTTCGGCCAGATTGTGTTGGGACCTCCGGGTACGATGGACGCCCGCGCCCGCTTTGCTCTCCCATCCATCGTTGTGACATGGTTGTGTATGTAGGAAGTGGGAAGACGACGTATTGCAATGGCATGCAGCAGTTCTTGGAGGCGTCGGGACGACAGGTCGCGGTGGTGAACATGGATCCGGCCAACGAACAGCTTCCGTACGTTGCGAACATCGACATCTCCGACTTGATCTGTCTCGAGAACGTCATGGAAGAGCTCAACTTGGGCCCGAACGGAGGTACGCGAATCAAAAAATCCACGAGCGCCGCCTGTGTAAACTGACATGAAGGGTTGGTTTACTGTATGAACTACATCGATCAACACTTTGACTGGCTCGCCGAGCGCCTCGATGCATTGCACGGTACGATCCTCTTCCTCAACTCCATTCCTTGACGTGTCCATGGCAGACAAATACGTGTTGTTTGACTTTCCCGGCCAAGTCGAATTGTACACCCACGAAGAGAGCATCCACAACATTGTGCAGAAGCTTGAGAAGAGACTCGAATACCGCGTACGACCGCCATCGTCCCCGTGCGTCCTCATGCGTCCTCTAGCTCTCTGTCGTGCATTTGGTCGATGCGCATCATTGCACCGACAGCGCCAAGTTCATTTCCGTCGTCATGTTGAGTCTCTCGTCCATGGTACGCATGGAACTGCCGCACATCAACGTCCTCTCCAAGATGGATCTCATCCAGCAATATGGGCACCTCGCCTTCAACCTCGAGTTTTACACTGATGTCTTGGACCTGCGCTACCTCCTCGACCGCCTCGACGCACAGGATTACGGCGACTTAGACGACGATCCCTTGAGCCGCACGGCGGGCGACGACGACAACATCCCGCCCCACGTGGCAAAGCGGAAGCGCCGCGTCCGCGAACGGTTCCGCAAAATGAACGAAGTGTTCATCGAGGTCATCGAGGACTTTTCGCTCGTGAGTTTCCTCCCGCTCCAGATTGAAGACATTGAAAGCCTCCAGCGTCTCGTGAATGCCATCGACAAGTCGAACGGTTATGTATTTGACGGCAAGGCCGCGGGGTCTGTCATGACCGACCGCGAGTACCAGTCGGAGCGCATCGGGGACATGGAGGAGCGATTTGTTCGATAACCAATACACTCACTCTCCAGTTCTGTACATGGTGTGGCAGTTACATGCATGTCGTCCAATCGGAATAGAGAGTCGTGCGAATGCACAACCGTTTCAGCGTCGTCGCAGACGGCCAAGCAGTTTGTCAGGACATCACTTGACGTTTTGCCATGACCCACACAGGGGACTTCAAGGCAATGGAGCCGCCTCCGTCCGAAGGCCGATGGATCGCATGTGTGCGGTTGGTAGCGTGGAAGGTTGGATTCGTCGCCGCCTTTGTCGTTGGCACACTTGCGTCGTCGACCGTGTCGGTCGGGTGGATCACCGACACGATCGCAGCCCATCGATGGCGTGACGCCCATGCCTTTACGTTCGCCGGGGCCACCACCGTCATGCAGACATTCAGCGCCGCGTACGCCATGTGCATCGACGTGTCGGTGCGGCAGAATCTCGTCAACGTCGCGGGGGCATGGACTGTTGAGCAGGATCGGTTTCTCCAAGTCTTGCGCGAACGGACGATCGCCATGAACATCCTCGTCGACGAAACGCGTGCATGTTTGTATCGTCCTTCTTTCATGTTCCCTCATGGGACTCGGTAGGCAAAACGGCGTTGATGGAAGCTCAAGTCCGCGTGACCAATGCCACCAACACGACCGATGTCTTGTCGTGCTCACCGGTCGACCTCGCGGCACTCGAGAGACTGAGCAACGCGTGGTCGGCGCGGCGGCCGTCGGCAGAACACTGGCGCTTCCTCCAGCTTGGCCAATCTGCCCTCCCATCCGTGGCGGCCCAAGTGGCTGCGGCCCTCGACAAGGACCGCCGTCGCGACCTCGAAGCCCTCAACGCCACCGCGCGGTCGCTCCACGACGTGGTCGAAATGGGCGCCATCCAAATCCGCGACCGGTTTGGCCGGCTTGCGCAGATTGCCACTTCGTTGGAGGCCAGCCTGGGCGTCGCAGGCGCCTCCATGACTTTTGGCCAAGCGTTGCAATTGACCAAGACGTCGCTGGGCACGATCAAGGCGGCGCTGGATGCAATCCAACCGCTCTTGGTCGTGGCGGGCGCTGGTGCCGCGCCACTTTTGCCGTCCGACATGGACTTTACAATGGACCAGATGATCCAGGTTGAGAGCCTCTGGACACAAAAACTCGGACAACTGCACAGCGCGATCAACGACACCCGAACCAACATGGAGCAGTGGGGCGACGCTGTCCGGCAATGTGCGGCCGACACCAATGCGAGCGTAGCTGCATTGGCCAAGGTCAGCGTCAATGCCAGCGCTTTTGCAAGCTTTGACGATTGGACGCTCCGGTCGACACTCTTGGCCAGCGAACAACATCCAAACGTACCAGCGAATGGCCCTCGATTGTACGTCAACTGGGCCACCATACAATGTTCAAGTGAGTGACGTGGCAATAGGGGACTCGCGAACGCCACGACAAACGACCGAAGCGACAAACCAGAGAAACCCCACCAGCAAAAGCGCGTCGGGTGGGACCTGCAGATCGATGGGTTTGTCACCGCCGTCCCCATGGACATTGTCTTTCGCATCGTGAGCACCGTCGCAATGTTGGTGCTCGTGGCCCGAGGGTGGTATGCCGACTTTCCCCACGTACGAACGATCGATCGCCGGACTTTGATTGGCTCCTGTATGTCTGAGTGTCGTCTGTTTGTAGGTGGACAACCAAGACGCCTCGACCATCCACACGACCGTGCGTCTCTCGTCCATATTTTGGCATGATAGTTTCAGTAGGCAGATTGGCTGGGGGTGTTTTGTTGCCGCCACAGCCTCGTGACAATTCTGAGCAACTTGGCGTTGGTGAATCTATGGCCACTGTTGTGGACCGCTCTCATCAGGTTCGTCCCTTCGCGAACAAACGATCGATCGATCGATCGTCCTCGGATGTAGTTGGGTGTTGTACATGGTCACCTTTGGACTTCTCGTGCCCATCAACCAAGGCCACTCGCAAATGTGTGTGAATGGATCAACGGCGATCGCCGCGACGGACGAATCGACGATCTGGCTCGGCAGCGAAGTCATCAACTTTGCATCGACGTATGTCCTCGAACGTGGCAATCGACAAGCCATCGAGGTACCTCCACAGCCAACCAATCCATCGTCTCATTCCACCAGGGATTCTACCAGCTCAAGAGCATCCACGAGCGAACTTGCGTCTCGTACCAGCTCCAATTCGACTCGATTGGCTCGGTTGACCACGGTACTTGTCAAACACGACATGTGTCATGTTGCTTGTAGCGAACGCGACCTCTCTTTTCGCCGACTACGGCGATCTCTTTGCGATCCTCCAGCAGTTTCGAACGTGCGCGTCCGTGAGTGACCTGTGGACTAATGCCACGGCCTGCATGACGACCCCCGACGCGATGCAGACGCGCGTGCCGGCCACCACACCGTGGACCTGTGCCGCGTTGGCCACGACCGAAGCGGCGCTCAAAGGTCCATGCATGAGCACAATCGCGCAGGACTTTAAGACCGGCGCCGGAAAGGAGCAAGCGTGCGCGTTGGAGCGCTCTGTGCTTGAAACTGTGTCGCTCTTCTGGGTCTGGTGGCTCGTCTTCGTCACACTCAATGCCATGCGCATCGTCCTACTCAAAGCCGCCGCCATCTTCCTCTGGCGACGACTCTCGGGCGGCCGCATGCCATTCACGGGCTTTGTCGACGACGCCGGTGCGGTGCTGGACCAAGTCCGACTAGTGCACCGCCGTCTGCGCCACGAAGACGAGTTTCGTCTGCGGCGGCGGTTCTATTGCAGCGCCGCGGTGCTCTGTCTTGGCTTCGGCCTGGCGCTGATCGTCGCGACACTCAGCAGTCTGCATTAGGTCACCAAGTCTTAAGCACCAGCAGGCGGCACATGTGGTGAATAGAAATACCTGCCGGATGACCCAATCATTGCGGGAAGGACATCGGTATGATGGAACGAGCCAGCTGCCACATACAGGGCAAGCGCGGGGCATATGCGTCGCGCGACTGTCCACTTGAAGTTGGCGAATGGCGAGGAAGGCGGTATCGAGGAAATCCACTTCAACAATCCATCAACCTGCTGCTACCTGCTGGAGAAGGAATCAGAGAAATCACCACCGTCGAGGATGGTGTATTCCTCGAGGAGGAACTGTGTCAACCGGACGACGGGGCTGGGAAGGGTCTGCTGCGGGTGGTAGAACCCTCAATTGGCCAATCAGAGACCGGCACGCAATCTGAGGAACCAATGAGACCCCGTCAATTGAATGGAAGATCGGTTTTTGAAGTTGCCGTTGGTCGGGAGGGTGTTTCGTATACAACTGTGGAATGGAGGCAGGTCGAACAAGAGCGACGGAAGACTTCCACGATGTCGCCAAAGGACCGCGGAAACAGGCGATGACGTGGCGGAGATGGACGCGGGACAGCCGCAATGGCGAAGGATCGAAAGCACATCAAAAACAACCTGGTCAGGGTGAGTCCAGAGGCAGATGGTCCAGTTGCCATAAGAATGTACTTGGATTGGGGAACTACCACACATACTTGCTTTCAGAAGAGTGTTGGTGAAGACTTCCACGGAAAATACCTCGTGTCGTCAGACGCTCAACATGGAAATACATCCAGCTGAGAACAATGGGCCATTGTGCGAGACCCGACAAGGCGTAAGGGAGTGTCCCCTCTTGAGTGAATTGCACGCGTCCAATGCATGCGAGCTCTTGCAACAAAAATCACTGAGTGCGATGACGTTGGCGACGCGACCAGGTGACTCAAAAACCTGCTTTCACAGGAGTTGTTGGAGAAGTTGATTTTGCGCCCAATGGCAATTGCTTAAATTACCTTATATAAATACAACGAAACTGTCAAAACGTACGTAATGGGTGATGTCTTCCTGCCTTCCGTTTCTCCGTTGCTACTTGGGAGATGTGAATTCTGGCAGTCTCAACCAGAGAGATCCCCACTCCCCATCTGGCATCGCTCTATGCAAAGCAGAAGCGTGGAGTCATTCTTCGACAAGCTCCGCCCTGTTCACATCGGAATCGCCATCGCCTTCTCGACGTGCGTCTGTATCCTTGTCTCTTACCATCTCTTCCGACCAAAAGACCGCGACGACCACCCTACCACGTGCCGTTCCTGCTCCTCCGAAATCACATCAACATCCAACATGAGCTCCGAAGAAGGTATAGTCGATCTTCCATGGATCTCCACCTCACACGAACTCTTGCCTTGTAGTCGTCTACCTAAACAACGCCAACGCCATCCTCAACTTCTCCGTGGGCGCCCGTGGCGAAGAATTTGAATTCGACGACTGCAAAGAAGTCGTCCGTACCATCTACCCTGCGTTCAAGGACGCCAACCCCGACGACATTACGATCAAGATTATCTGCGGGGGCATCACCAACCGCCTCTACCGCTTGCTCTACGAAGACAAGTCGTGCCTCATTCGCCTCTACGGCGAACACACTGAAGTTTTTATCGACCGCGACGTCGACAACGGTAGGCGAAAGAATTCAACGTATTTCCTGACGTTGCTGTCGTAGAAACCTTTGCTGAATTGTCGCGACGCGGGTTTGCGCCGATCTACCACGGACGCTTCACGAACGGCCGCGTGGAAGGCTGGGTCGACGGCGCGCCGTTGGAACCAAACCAGATGGGGGAACCCAACATGCTCGCCCTCATCGGGAAGGAAGTCGGAAAGATGCATGCCATGGAGATGAAGTTCCCCACCACACCTTGCCTCTGGAAGGTATGACGATGGTCCACAGCATCGTAGTTGACCTGTCTGCCTTGTAGAAAATCCAAGTGTTTGAAGATTTGGCCTCGGCCGTCGTTTTTGATGACCCGATCAAGCAAGGGTCGTTGGAAAAGTTGAACTTGAGCGAGGTCCCTCCTTTTGTCATCTCTCCAACCATTCTCACCCGAAAGTGTCCTCATTTAGATCAAGCAGCGCGTCCAGTGGCTGCAATCGATCTTGCCGTCGCCCAAGAACGACCACGGAAAGAAGCTCGCGCAATCATTCCGCGGCTCGCCCATGGCCAAGCTCGCCGCCGAGTTTTTGAACGAGTTGGTGTTTAGCCACAACGACATTTTAAGGTACAAACTATTGTTAAAAGAGGAGACGTCGGACACAGATTCGGGTGTAGTGGCAACGTCTTGTACAACCCAACGTGGTCCAAGGTCCAGATCATCGACTACGAGTACGGCGGGTACAACTACCGCGGGTTTGATTTCGGCAACCATTTCTGCGAGCACTGCGGCTTTGACATGAACTTGAACGATTTCCCGACCCAGGACAAACAAGTACACCATCTCTCGATCTCGTCACGTCTGACGCTTGCGATGCTAGTTTTTATTTTACAAGTCGTATTTGAGTACGGCCAAGCCCGCGCTGCTCCAGTCGCTCGAACGCGACGGCAATTTGGACGCCTTCTTGGCAGGCCTCGTCGACGCCGGCAACCTCTTTGCGCTCGCGTCGCATCTCTTTTGGGGCCTCTGGGCCATCGTCCAAGCAGGCAACTCCACCATCGACTTTGATTTCATCGACTATGCGCGCATGCGGTTTGACGCGTTTGAAACGCAACTCGACCTGTTTTGTCCGTCGGCCAAAGACATTTAAGGAGATACCAACACGTGTGTGCATATGTTATTCTCTATCTTTTCCGCTTGTCCGACGGTGCGTCCGGGAACGGCTCATACGGCGGCAAGTTGTCGAGCGACGTCGAGTCGCTTGTCTTCTTGAAGTACCGCGTGATGATTACGTTCGGCTTGTCCTTGTCCGGCAGCGTCAACGTCAACTCGACGCGCATGCGTCCAAGCTCGTCGATCGTACGCACGTCGTGGAGGATGCCGCGGAAACCAGACAAGTGCGTGACCGTCTTGATGGCCGCGGGTTCGCCCATGACTTTGATCTAATGTCCCATGAGTCGTCGCCGTCCACGAAGACCATACCGTGTTGGTCTTGATCACGACTTCTTGGCCGAATTTCAATTGCTTGGTCTCGAGGAAGATGCGCGTGCGCCGCGTGATGGTGAATTCTCCCGCGGTTTGCAAAATGATGACCGTCAAGTCCAACTTGTCGGCTGCTTGGCGCGCAATCAGCGGCAATCCCTACCCGCACGTTGGTATCCAGCATGAGAGAATGACGATGGAACGCACCATGGCTTCCAAGTAGTCGTTGGTCGAATCGGACGCGTCGCGGTCCAACTCCCACGTGCCCGAGAGATTCAACGCCCCCGCGCCGGCCGTGTTGACGGGCACGGGCACGGTCGACGCCGACGCCACGGCGACCGCGACGGCCGAGTTCACGTTGACATTCGTGGGCTTGAAAGCGCGGTTGTGTGCTTGGGCAGAGGCGACGTTGAGTCGATGCTGTTGCTGGTTCATTTGCAATTGCATCGCCGCGACGTTCATGTTGTTGAGTTGCTGCAACGCATTCAAGTTTGCGCCTGGGGGGATCTGCATGCCCATGCCAAGTCCCATGCGCTTCAGCTGCTGTTGTTGTTGGCTTGTCAAGGCCGCCGCGGCCGCGGCAACCATCGCGGCCGACGGGGCCGGAGCCATCGCGATCGACGTCGTGGGGTTTCCGATCGACATGGCCGCAGATCCAGCGCCGGGATTCGGCGGTGCCGCCGCCAAAATGGGGTTTGACATGGAGATGGGGATGGGCTTGGAGCTGCTGGAGCTCGTCGGGGGTTTATTGGTCGCCATGGCTGCGTCTGGGTCTCACTCGAAGTCGGCGCGGAAGCACTCACTACTGGGCGTCGGAAGCAGTTGTTCCACAGCTGGGTCATAAATGCATCCGGATAATGACGTTCTACCGGATAGGGGTCCGGGAGGGAAGACAAAATATATCCAAATCAAGCTTAATGAGTGTGTGAGGAACCGGCAGAATCCCACGACGTGTGGGAAATGTCCCATTGGGAAGGCGCAAAAAGCTCTTCGATGATGGCGTGTGAGGGCGTAGAGGGAGGGGCGACAGCTCGCACCCAGACCGTTACTCCCTTCGACTGGGACGGGGGCATCGGCGGCAGTGGCGTGGCGGCCGGACGAATGCATGCCGGCGAATTCGTTCCTGATGAAATGTATTATGGTATTAAAAATACGGACGACGCTAAACAACTCGGCGCCATTCAAAGCATGCCCGGCTCCCTCCAGGACCTCTCGTGCGGTGGCCATCGATACAATCTCGACGACTTGGATTAGAGCTCAGGCGCGGTGCATTTAATCGTTCTTCTTGTGGTGCTTCTTGGCTTCCAAGCGCTCGGCCAATTCGCGGGACGCCATGTGTCGGCCAAAGACCTTGAGGATTTCGTCCATGAGGATGACGGGCAGCGAGAACGCCATGACGACGAGCCACTCGTTGAAATCCAAGGGGCAGACGCTAAAGATTTCGGCGAGCCAGTCAATGTAAAGGATCAAAAAGTGCATGCCAAACGAGACAAACATGGCAATGATCAAGTACGGGTTGGACCACGGGGGCATGGTCACCAAACTGCCGTCTTCCGAAAGCGCGTTCAAAGCGTTGAACATTTCGATCGCGACCAAAACCGACAACGACAAAGTCGAGGCCTTGACCTTGCCGACCGTAAAGTACGAGCACGGGTCTTGGGAGAAATCCATGCCGCCAAAGTTGGCAACCTTAAAGTCCGTCCACGTCGCGCATTGACCAAAGTGGGTCAATTGGTCAAACGTGATCAACGTGTGGCCATCGTTCGAGCCGTCGTAAAACATGTACCAGTAGCCAAACACACCGACGCAGGCAAACCCGACGTAGATACCGACAACCATGTAGCGGAAAAACACCCAGCGGTTGATCAGGACGTCGTTGGCGCGGCGGGGGGGCTTGGTCATGATGTCCTTGTCGGCAGGGTTGAAGCCGAGCGCGGTGGCGGGCGGGCCGTCCGTGACCAAGTTGACCCACAACAGTTGGACGGGGATCAAACCTTCGGGGAAACCCAACGCAGCAGTGAAGAAAATAGCAGCGACTTCGCCAATGTTGGACGAAATCAAGTAGCGGATGAAGGCTTGCATATTGTTGTAGATGGAGCGGCCTTCTTCGACGGCAGAGACAATTGTGGCAAAGTTGTCGTCGGCCAACACCATGTCGGCGGCTTCTTTGGCCACTTCGGTGCCGGAAATACCCATGGCAATACCAATGTCGGCTTGCTTCAACGCAGGGGCGTCGTTCACGCCATCACCAGTCATGGCCACGACGTCGCCGCCTTGCTTCAACATCTTGACCAACATTTGCTTGTGCTTGGGTTCCGTGCGGGAGAACGCCATGCCGTTGCCATCCTTGTCCGACAATAATTCGACTTGGCGCGCCACGGGCAACGCAAAAAACTCGGCGCCCGTGAACGACTTGTCCGAGACGTCTTCGGTTTCGTTGAAAATACCAATCTTGCGGCAGACAGACTCGGCAGTCAACTTGTTGTCGCCCGTGATCATGATCACGCGGATACCGGCGCTCGCGCACACTTCAATCATAGGACGCACTTCGGGACGAGGCGGGTCTTCCATGCCAGCCAACCCGACAAAGGTCAAGTTGGATTCAATCGTGGCAAAGCTGTCGGTCGACTCGAGCTTCTTGTGCGCGGGGTGATGGCGGTCGCCATCGTACGAGTTCAATTCGCCCAAGTCTTCCTTCTTGGCCAAGGCCAAGCAGCGCAAACTCTTTTGCGCCATGCTGGTCACCTTGGCCAACACGGCTTGCTTGCCCTTTTCGGTGAACGGGACAATGCGGCCATCATGCAATTGGATGGTCGAGCAACGCGTGAGCAAACCTTCGGGCGCACCCTTGACAAACAAAATGTTTTGGGTCGCAGGCGTCGAGCGGGTCGCACGCTTGCTGTCGCTTTCCTGGGCGCACAAGACAGACATGGACTTGCGATCGCGGGAAAATTCCAACGTCGCAAGTTTCTTGTAGAGACCCATCCAGTAGTTGTTGGCATGTTGGACAACCTTGGCCGGGTCCGACTTGCGTTGGGCCGCGACGGTGGCTTGCTGGGTCTTGTCGGGCGTGCCAATCTTTTCCGTGAGGACGCGCAACGCGGCTTCCGTGGGTTCACCCACACGGACGTACTTGCCGTTGACGTATTCAATCGTGGATTCGTTACACAAGGCGCATATCGCAGCGACGCTGTTGACGGCCTTTTCGTTGGCAGCAAAGAGCGTCGAGATAGCGCCGATGGGAGCATAAGTGTGGCCTTCAACGTCGTACGAGACCAAGTCCGACTCCGACGAACCAGGGTGCGAGAACGTGACGCAAGACATTTCGTTGGTCGTGAGCGTGCCCGTCTTGTCCGAGCAGATCACAGTGGTGCAGCCCAACGTTTCGACGGACGGCAACTTGCGCACAATGGCATTTTTCGCAGCCATCTTCTTCGTACCCAAGGCCAAGCACGTTGTGATGACGGCAGGAAGACCTTCGGGGATGGCCGCGACTGCAAGGGCGACGGCGATCTTGAAGTAGTAAATGCAACCCTTGAACACGGAGCCGTGGATGGGGTCGAAAAAGTTTTTGTAGTTGATCAACCACACGACGATACAAATGATACCAATGACCTTGGCCAACAAGTCACCGAATTCGTCGAGCTTCTTCTTCAACGGGGTCGATTCTTCCTCTTCGGCAGCGTCTTGGACACTCTGTTGGATTTGACCAATTTCAGTTTCCATGCCGGTCTTCACAACAACACCGCGGCCCATGCCGTTCACAATCACGGTGGCAGCGAAGAGCATATTCTTCTTAGCTTGGATGATATCTTCAGTTGTCGCGGGCAATTCGTCAATTTCCTTGTTCACACTCACACTTTCACCGGTCATTTGGGATTGCTCCGCACGCATCGCCGTAGTCTTGAGGGAAATCAAGCGGAGGTCGGCGGGGACTTTGTCGCCAACACGGATTTCGACAATATCACCAGGCACCAAGTCGCGGGCAGGGAGGGTTTGCATGACGCCGTTGCGGAGGACACGGGCATTTTCAGGTTGCAAATTTTTCAACGCTTCCAAGGCCGATTCGGCATTGGATTCTTGCCAGACGCCGACAATGGCGTTCAAAATCAAAATCACTAGAATCACGAGGGGCTCGACGTAGGCGCCAATGCCTTCGCCATGGTTGTCTTCGTCAAACCAAGCCAACAAAAACGAGACTGTGGCAGCACCAAGGAGAATACGCACAAGGGCATCTTCGAATTGTTCCAACACCAACTTCCAAAGCGGCGTCGCCTCTTCTTTGTCAAGTTCATTCCATCCGTGTTCTTCACGGGCCTTTTCCACTTGGGAATCACTCAGGCCATCCTTTTCGGTAACGTCAAAGTGCTTGAGCACTTCGGTCGTACTTTTCTACAAGAAAGAATGGCCCATGAGCACCGTCGCACCATTCAGCTCACGTTATCTTACAAGTTCGTAGCGCAGCGCCATCGTCACCTCAGACACCGCTCCTCAAAATCTCAAAGTGATTCAAGCCCCAAACACAAAGCGTCGCGGTATCCGGATGCATCTAATCCATCGAATTATTGCCAATTCGGCGTCTTTGCCAATCCACGTTCAATGATTGGCTGTGATGGGATTACAAAATTATTCCATTGGCCAATCGCAATTGACGATTATTTTTGTTCAGCATTGAACTCTTCAAATTAATATACTGTTTTATATGATTGTTTTTGTCAAGCAATATATCGACACTTGAATCAAAGCCAGCGAAGAGAAAGCAATTATAATTTATATTCAACAGAACAAACACTTTGAAAATGAATATATTGCGTATTGACATTCTATTTTTACTTGTAGCAACGCATCAAGTGCCTCATCTCAGACACAAAACCGACAAATTCGCGTAAATGTGGTGCGAAAAGGAATCTACGCGCCGTTCGTCCCTTGAGTGTCCACGTTAGATTTGAGAATATGTTGCATTTGTCCCTACTATAGCTTATATAGTGGGGAAAATTAAAAGTGTTTCCGACGCTGATTCTTTCGCCGATGTTGTGGCTATTTTGTCAAAATGGGCGATAAACGGATAGCAAACTCCTGTCAATTTTGCGCACACAGGTCGACCACGTGGCTCTGGCATCCTTTCCTACGTATCCGGATACGGGAGGGGGATTTCCAGAAATTCTCGGTCTTCATCAACCTACATTCTCGAGAAATACCGCGCAAAAGAGGCGCGTCCGTCGTTACCTGCGTTGAAATGAACCCCATTGTGGATGTCACAGATCATATAGCCCGATAATCGTTACGAGATGCTTGCGGTGCACAGGTATGCTATATTAGTCTTCCCGCTCATTCACCTCACGAAAATGGTCAGGATTCCCCAAAGACTGAACTTGCAGTGGTCGTGATTCAAGGTACTGACTCGCGAAGCTCATTTACGCACTCTCGCAACAAATGCGAATCATACAAAACGGAATGTGCCTGTTGACGGACAGTGCGCCACAGTGTGTAGTCTTCCATCAGCATCGAGCATGCTGAATATCTGGCGTGGGGACCTTGAGCAAGCAACACGAGTGTTGTTGCGGGGTCAAAATGGATAACTTAGCATGTGTCGGAACTAAACTCAAGCGCCCCCGCCGCGCGCACGTGCGTTTAGATTTGAAAGGGCTTGCTGGGCTGCTTGGGATCTTTCCGAAGGTCAAACGAACTCAAATGCTTCATCTTCTCTTTTCGAAGTGTCTGGAAAGCCACGGCCAAGACAAGCATCATCACGACCTGATGCACTCGCTTCAAAATGCGGGACGATGGCACATCATCATTACCTCAAACAGCATGAAGTTGTTGAAAACTTGGTGCGTGGTGGAGACAAGGGTGCACTCTTGGAAGATTGACCGGTTGGCCCCGTCTTGCGCGCACAACAGCTCTTGTTTGTGCCCAGTTGGCTGGCAAAAAGGTTCGATCTATGCCGAATGAGTCTCCCCGCCCTTCCCACGATTGACGACTTACCCGCTCGGAGCGGGCGCACGGAAGACATTCACCCACAACAACGCATGAGCTTGAGGGAGCGCCGGCAAGTCGTTGGGCCGAACAAACAACCCCGAGAGTGACGACGACGGCGCACAGGCACATTGCCCGGACAAATGCTCGCTTCATTTGGAAAGCGAAAACGGAGATTGGTGACAGCAACGGCCATCCGGATGTATTAAATATAGAGGTTTTATCCGGTCGATTAATCCTTGCACATATAATAGCGCGAAATTCTCCAAAGCACGCCAGCATGCACCAAGTCGAAGACGAATACGCGCAGGACGACATCGAGTTCAACTTGTCATTCGAGAATGCAGAGCTGGAGATCGAAGCGAAGGCTGAGAGCGACAGCGATCCTGCTGAACATCCGTCCGAGGCGAGCGGGGGCATGCAGGGCTCCTTGCGTCAAGTGATGAACGCGATTCAAAACGTATCGACCGAAAGTTCCATTCTTGAGCACCTTCTCGCGGTGTCCAACTACATTGTACGTTGAAGCATGTATCTCGATCAGAAAATGAGACTGCAATGGCGTAGGCTCAACTGGAATCCAAGGTTCAAGACTTGACCGTCCAAAACGCAAAGCAAACGATTGATCTCTACAACCTGCGGCAACTCTACCGCACAAGCCTTGAGGAAAACGAGTCGATGGCGACGTCCTTGAAGGGCGAAGGGACAACCTCCGACGAATTGAAGGCAACGAAGAAGCCAATGGTACGTACTTAGTAGACTACGATCTCGAGTCATGACGTTGGGCTTGGCAGCAAGCGCAGCTCCAAGAGTACATGGAGCTGGACATGGAAGTACACAAGGCAAAGCAAGACAAGGATAAACTGGCGACAGAGCACGAGGTTTGAAATTCCATCGTCGTCGTTATTAAGTCCCTCATAGCGTGTGGTGGCGCTGTGCGCGCAGTTCCAGCAGGAAGTCATGTGGCGAAACATAGACGTCGCGGAAGGCGAGAAGCGGCTCCATGTCATGACGGCGCAACTAGAGGGTGCCAAGATGCTCCAAGGGGAAAGCCAACGGGAGAATGCCGACTTGAAAGCCCAAGTGGAGAGCCTGCTCGAACGCAACCAAACACTGCAAAAACACAAGAAAGTGCTGGTCCACGAAGTCAAGGCCCTCCAAAAATTTTCCCACGTCAACATCGCAGGACTTGAGCAAGACGCCCAAGAAGCCCGCATGATGCAAAAGAGCTTGGCGATGCAGTTAGAGTGGTACGACTCCTTGTGAGACCATCATTGGGCATGGTGTGATACTTAGTGTCCAACGCGAACGCGACGAGCTCAAGGGGCAGTTCAATGCGATGAACATAGCCGCAGAAGCCAGTGCAGCGTAATGCGAGTTTTGCCTCAACGACCGCGGAGATGGAGCGAATGCACCGACACCAAGAGGATGCACACATCGATACTGAGTAGTTGTGTAGATCCAGGAGAGACCTTTTGTAAGTTCATTGCCTTATGCACTGTCACGTCCATGCACCACTGCGCTATCGTTGCACTCACATGACCTCACCACCGGATGTTCTGAAAAGTCAATCTTCGCAGTATCCGGACAATTCTCCACGGGGGTTCGATATCCGGAAGCCGCAATTATCCAAATTGACGATGTTCCAGCGCCTTCGCCACGCTGTGGGATGGGGATCCTCCTCCGGCATCGGCATGCACATGAGCGGAGGCCAGACTCGTGTCGACTTCCAAGTTCATGCGGAACTCGGCCATGGAGAGAGTCTGTACGTGGTGGGCGACGCTGTCGGCCTCGGAACAGCGTTGTCGACACATGTCGATGTGGCGCACATGAATAGTCCGTTGGCGCTCCAACGGAGCCTGAGCTACGAAGGCGCTCCTCCCGACGTTCCGTCGCTCGAATCTTCGTTCTCGACACCCAACATCCAGACCCCGGAACTCCGACACAGCTCGTCGAGCATTGGTCCTTCCGTCTCAAGTTGTCGCCTTGTCACTACGCCCGAGATGTTTCCGCTCTGGTACAACGCCGACCCGGTCATCTTGAACGCCAACACGAATCTCAACTACCGCTACGCCGTCTGCGCCGACGGCAAGTTTGTGCGATACGAGTCGTTTGAGCGGTATTCCTTCATCGTGGGGGACGCGCTCCAAGTCCAAGATGCGTTGGATCAAGTCAAGGACGAGCAGCTGGTCGACACTGAGCGTGCCCAGACGGTCGTGCCGCGCCTGAGCAGTGGCCAGGCGTTTGTCGATCGCCGCGCTGGTAGCGACGCCGAAGGGTCCCATCGCGGCGGTGCCGCCAAGCGAAGCAAATCCCTCATGCTCCAAGGCACCTCGTTCTCGATTCCCGAAGGCGAAGAAAAGGACGATGGAAGCAGCCGCGGGGGCAGTACGGGGGACCTGAAAGAACAAATGAAGCCATATACGATTGAAGAAAACAGCCACTCGATCCATCACGGCGGGGTCGGTCTCGGACAGCGCCGCCGGACGAGCGGCGGATACACGCTCAACTCGCCGCGCAATCACAAGGAAGAGCATTCAAACATGCCGTCGTCGCCGCAAAATGTCACGATTCAGCCGACCGACGGTGTCATCATCGTCGTCCATCGCTTGCCCGTCCTCGTGACGAAAGTCGGTGACGGCGAGTACCACGTCGACTGGGAAGACGACAACTTGCTCTGCCCATCGGGTTTGATCAACGAGAACCAAAGCAACGGGCTACTCTACCGCGACGGCACGGCCAGCGCCATGCGGCTCACGTGGGTCGGCATGGTGCACTGCAATTCCGTCATCCCGAAGGAAGATGAAGAAAAATTGACTCGCCAGCTGCAGGCCTATCATTGCGTCCCCGTCTTTATCGCGCCCGCCATGAGTCAGACGTTCCACGCGTTTTGCTACGGCACGCTCTGGCCCATCATGCACAACATTGTCGACGTCTACGGGAAGCTCCCGACGCGGTGGTGGAACCCGTCGCAACAGAAGAACGCGTGGAGCTCGTACATGCACGTGAATCGCATGTTTGTGAACAAGGTGATCGAGGTGTACAACGAAGGCGACTTGGTCTGGGTCCACGGACTGCACCTGCTCGTCGCGCCGTCCTTCTTGGCCCGCCGCCTCCCCTACGTGAACGTCGGTCTCTTTTTGCACACGCCGTTTCCGTCGTCGGAAATCTTTCGCACGCTCTCGGTGCGCGCCGACCTCTTGCGCGGCATGCTCTCTTCCGACCACATTGGTACGTCGTTTCGTTTGATGGGCGTTGGTGACCTCGTGTAGGCTTCCACTTGTACGAACACGCGCGCCACTTTTTGACGAGCTGTCGTCGCATCCTCGGCCTCAAGTACAATGCCCAAGCCGGCGGCTACATTGGCGTCGAGTACAATGGCCGCATGGTTGCAATCACGATCAGCCACATTGGGATTGAGCCACCGTTTGTCGATCGCCTTTCGATGAAGGACCAAGTCGTCCAGGAGACGGCGCGGTTGCGCTCGCTATACGGGGACAAGAAGGTCATTGTCGGCGTTGACCAGGTCGAGCGCTTGAAAGGCATCAATTTGAAGCTGCTCGCCGTCGAGCATTTCTTGCTCACAAATCCGACGTACCGCGACAAAGTGCACATGATTCAGGTATCCAACGCCGCTGCGACGCACACTATATCGTCATGGCCGGTCGTAGATTGGGATTGTCGACGGCGCCGACAAGTCGGAGGCGAAATTGAAGTTGCGCCACGAAATTCAATCCATCGTCGACCGCATCAACGCTACGTACCCGCCGAAAGAAGGCAAGCAGCCACTGATCGTGTACAAGGAATTGAACAACACGGATTTGACGATTCGTCTCCCGCTTTGGAACGTCGGCGACATCATGGTCTGGAGAGATATCACCTTGCGATGACTCATTGTGGACGACTGTAGTTGCTCACGAGTGTCCGCGACGCCGTCAGCTTGTACCCGTTTGAATTTGTGTACGCGCACAACGTGACAAACAATCCTGGCGTTGTGATTGTGTCGGAATTTTCTGGGAGCAGTCGCGTCTTGACGGGCAGCTTGGGCGTGAACCCGTGGAAGAAGAACGAAATCGTCCAAGCGCTGGTCAAGGCGCTGGAAATGCCCGAGGACGAAAGGGCCTCGCGCCACGTGCACGACTTGAATTACGTGGCAACCAACACGCGCACCAAGTGGGCCGAGCGCATTTTGGTTGATTTGAAGCGCACGAGCAAGGCTTCGACGGTCGGCATGCAGTACATGGGGTACGTTCGTTGTACCCACGGTTGCTTTGACGTGTGTCTAGCTATGGCTTGGGGTTGGGCTACCGCATGCTCGAATTCCACGCGGGTTTCAAAATGCTCGAAACGGACCAAGTCGTCAAGGCGTACCGACACACGTTTCGCCGCGTGCTGCTCTTTGACTACGGCAACACGCTGGCGACGGAGGCGCTCGCGAAGAATGATTTTTCAAAGTACATTCAAGAGGACGACCAAGGCACCCTCGTGCGCGACGTCAAGCACGATGACGCGCCGGCAGCGTCGCCCGAGCTGCTCACGGCGCTCTCGAAGCTCTGCAACGACCCACGCAACACGGTGTTTGTGCTCTCGGGCAAGGACCGCCAGGACTTGGAGCGGACGCTCGGGTCGGTCCGCGGACTCGGACTCGCGGCCGAGCACGGCTACTTGTATCGTTGGGGCGACACGGACGACGGGTGGCTCTGCACGAAGGAGAACTTTGACGACTCGTGGAAGGACATTACGCACGCGGTCATGGACATTTACACGCAGGTACATTCCATATACTTATGATTGGCAGGACGCAGTACTAATGTGGGAGAACAGCGCACCCACGGAACGTACATTGAGCTCAAAGGCAGCGCGTTGTTGTGGCAGTACCGCGACGCCGACCCTGAATTTGGCCAACTCCAAGCCAAGGAGCTGCACGAACAGTTGTTGCAAGTGTTGGAAACGTACCAAGTCGAAGTCTTGACTGGCAGCGACTACTTGGTAGGCTATGCTGTGCTTGACACACAGTGTGACCACGTAGTGGTGGTGTAGGAAGTGCGTCCGGAAGGCGTGGACAAGGGGGTGATGGTGGATCGTATTTTGTCGACGCTTGAAAGCCGCGGCGGCAGTCCCGTGGACTACGTCTTGTGCATTGGCGACGACCTCTCGGACGAGTTTATGTTTAGCTATCTCGAAGAGCGGCACATGGCCAAGACGTTTACAGTGACGGTGGGGAAGAAGCCGAGCGCGGCCAAGCATTTCCTCAACGACGTCGAAGAAGTGATGGAGGTCTTGAACGCACTCACAAAGGTCACGACAGTCGCGAACCGCAATTTGTCGATGAACGATTTGCGCCTCATGGACCACCGGTATGTCATGATGACGCTCGATTCAATCTGACAACGATGGATAGGCGGTTGGATTCGGCGTTGAGTGCGCCGCCGACGGACTTTCGCCCCGCCGACTTGCCCCCTCTCCCATCGGCGACCCCCACGGGACTCGGCCTCACGAAAGGTGCCAAGTATTCCATGTCGATGAGCAGCCTCTCGACGATGGCGGCAGCGAGCGAGCCGTTGCCGGACTTCCGAAGTACCGCGACGGCGTCCACATACGAGCAATATTTTAGTCACATTGAAGAAGAAGACGACAGTGGCGGCGGTATATTTTTCTAACCGAGTGAGTGAGGCTGTAATAAATCGGTTTCTTTTGCTGTGGGGGTATTCAGAGGACGTGCTCGTTTGCAGATGGAACGGCGTCGTCGTCGGCCTCTTCTGGTGGATCTTGGACCTCTTGGGGTCTTGGGGTCTTGGGGTAGAACACCACTGTGTCGTCTTCAACTTCCCAGTACTGCACCCACGCGGAATGCACGCGCACCCAGAGGCGGCACACGTCCGCCCACATGAGATGTCCAACCACGCAAGCGATTAGCGTCACGGCCGCTCCGCCAAGAAAGGAGTCGACGGACATGGCCAAGCTGCAAACTACTAGAGTGCAGGCTTTTGTTGGTTTGAGTATTGGCCCAACGGCCGCATCTCGACAGAAAAGCTCAACGGCAACTTGTGCTCACACTTGCTGTGCCATCGCCTCCGCCGTTGATTTGTGAGTGACGTTTGGTGATGATACTCAATGTTGCTGCCCTTGTCGAGGTCAACAGGTCTGTTACCCATATTAGCACGTATTGCACCAAGCAAGTCGAATAAACACGTGCATTGCATTCAATATTACACGTTGGAATTCCAGACTCTCATGCTTCGTTGGGGCGACGCACGCTGCGGGGCTCGCTGTTCACCACGTGCTGCTGTTGCTGGGGACGAGAGGTGCTGTTGGGCGCCGCCTCGGCTGCCGCCGCTGTTTGAGCTCGACTTCTCTGGTACTGCGCCAACAACCAACGACCGCCCTCGAGTGCCGCGATACCCGCGAGGATGCCAAAAACGAAAGCCGCCCAGCACATGCGTTCAAGTTGCGGCAATGGATCAAATCTCAAAGTGAGGTTGTACGTTGGGCGGGCGACGGGGCAGGATTCGGCATGGGACGTGGTGTTGAACGATCGCCAAAAAACGGCCGAGTCTGTCCTAATCAAGTCCTATCATCCTCCCTCATGCGTCATTTTCGAAATTGGTACACTTCCCAGACATCAGCAGCCATCATGCATCCTCGCTGGTGCCCCGCGTGCGCCTTTGCTCCCTGCGCATGTGCCTTGCGCCGCCCCACCACGGTGATAGTGCCTCGACCTCTCGTTTCTGTGCCGTTCCAGTCCAAACTATGATCATTTGTGGATTTGGTACGACAGTGTAAGCCAAGTTAACCATTGTTTCGTGTTGTGTGTTGTGATGGGTCGTTGGATAAAACGACGATGTCCACGACTATGCTCGACTTGCACGAGAGGCCGATCGACTTGGGGAATGCCGACTTGCTTTTGCCAACATTTTGCCGATATGAATTAGTGTGAGGAATGAATTGGCCAATCACAACGCACCATTTCCTTCTTGTGCCGCCGCAGATCCACACATCCAGACCTCCGAGCCGCTTATGAATCGCTACACGAAGGGTAAAAAGTTGGGCGAAGGTACGTATGGTAATGTGTACTCGGCAGTGCAAAAGACGACCGGGCGCACGGTCGCCATCAAGGAGTTCAAACGCGGGCAGTTCAAAGACGGCGTGAACTTTACGGCTGTCCGCGAAGTGAAGCTCCAGACGGAGCTGAATCACCCGAACGTCGCGCGGCTCTTGGACGCGTTCGTCTTCAACGACACGATCAACCTCGTGTTTGAGATCTTGCCCAAGAACCTCGAAGACGTGATCAAGGACAAAAGCATCGTCCTCTCCCGCGCCGACGTCAAGTCGTACATGCAGATGCTTCTCCGCGGCGTCGACCACATCCACTCCAACTGGATCCTCCACCGCGATCTCAAGCCTGAAAACTTGCTGATCGGGGCCGACGGGCAGATCAAATTGGCCGATTTTGGTCTCGCCCGCATCTACGGGAGTCCGAACCGCAACATGACTTCCAACGTGTGCACGATTTGGTACCGGCCGCCGGAACTCCTCTTTGGCGCGCGCGAGTACAGCGGCGCCGTGGACATTTGGGGCGTCGGTTGCATCTTTGCCGAGCTCATGCTGCGCACGCCCTTCCTCACGGGCCAGAACGACCTCGACCAACTGGGCAAAATCTTCCACGCGCTCGGCACGCCGACCGACGACCAGTGGCCGGGCATGTCGTCTCTGCCCAACTACCTCGAGTTCACGCCCAACAAGGCGCCACCGCTGCCGACGCTCTTTAGCGGCGCGTCCGACGATGCGCTCGATCTCCTGCGGCAACTCCTGCTCTTCAACCCGTCGGAGCGCATCACGGCCGCGGACGCGCTCCAGCACCCGTACTTTACCAATAGCCCCGAGCCGACACCGCCAGAGAAGCTGCCGTACGGGAACGACCGCACTGGATAATCATGCACCCTTTTGTCTCGTCGTCCCGCACGCATGCAACGCATATGGTCCACACATGATGCAATTACAAATCTTAAAAGAGTGCATAGCTCGCGGGGTTGTTGAGACGTTTCCAGTTCTTTTCGTACTCGGCCCAATGGCTCCAGCCCAAGTCGTCGTAGAGCTGCACACGCATGTCGTGGACTTCCTTGAGCGGTAAAATCTTGGCCAAGTCGTCGGCCGAGAGCTCCGACACTTTTTGGAGTCGCTTGAGCGCCGATCCCTTGTGGCCCTGGCGCAAGTCGTTGTGCACGGCCGCGTACACGTGTTGGTTGTCGTCCGTGTCGACCCACTGCTGGAGCTTCTGAAACACTTGGACAAACGACGTTTCGTTCTTCAAGTCGCCCAACGCTCGCGCCTCGCGGGCCAGCGCGTCAACCAGCGCCGCCTTTTCGTCGTCCTTCTCCTTGCGCAACTTGGCTTGGGCGACGTCGCCCGGGACGACCTTGACGCCGTAATGCGCCGCCAACGCGTGCGTGTCAATGGCCGACACGATCGCTTCGGCCGCCTCGACAATGTCCGCCAACGACGCGCGGCGCTTGCAGTCATTGTCCAAGTGGTGGAGACGCGTCTACAAGAGTTTGGATTGGATATCCATGACGACGACGAAGGCATACCTTCAAGAAGGGCAAATGGGTCGCGTACTTGTCCTTGAGCGCCGTCCATTGCGGCAAGAATGTGTCCTTGCCTTGGAGCTTCACGAGACGCTGGACCAAGAGATCACGGACAGCTTCGTCGGCCAAGATGGCTTCGTCACGCACATCCTACACATGCCAGAGATGACGCGCAAAGGGATGCAAGGGACGTACTTCGGGTTCCTTGGCTTCGGGTTCCTTGGTCGTGTTGGGCTTGGCCGGCACGTTGTACGTCAACGGGTACCCGTTGGGCTTTTGGGTCACCCTAGCATCGCCACTGTCAGTACAAATCCCTCGAGGTCGATGGCATCGTACCCCTTCACGTCCGTGCTCTTGCGGCCATACGTGATCTTGCCCGAAAGAAAGTCCCCGGGAGAGACGCCCTTGGGCAGTTTGTCAAACGCAGGCTCGCCCACGTACACGGGTTTGTACAAGCCCTTCTTCAACGGCCTAGTCCATGTGAGACAACACATCATCGCATAGCGCGTACTTGGCGGGAATCGCCTTGCCCTTCAACGATGCGTCAAACGGGGTGTCGTAGACAGGGACCGAAACGTCCTTGATGTCGTGCGTCACAAACGCAATCGAGTCTTTCAAGGCATGGAGGACCGCAGGGTCTTCGTGGCGCACCTAGAGCCACATTACAATACAGCCCACACATCCCTGGGCTTCAAGTACCTGAGCTCGCAAGACGTATTTGCCCTTCTTGAGACTCGTGGCCCGCGGGAACGCATCCGAGCAGCCAATGTACTTTTTGTTGGTGTCGAAAATCAAAATCAACTGCGCCTCAAAGGGCGAGTCGTAGAGCCGATCGTTGAGAAGCGGCAATTTCGGCGTGATTTTGCCGTCCTCGGCCTTGTCCAACGAGTACGTCAAGACCAATTGGTACACGTGGCGGTTGTCGTCAAAGACATCGCGCGAGCCAAGAGGCGAGACGACCGCCGAGTCGGGGCGGAGGCGCTGGGTCCACTTGGTCAACGTCGCGCTTGGCTCGATGCTTTCGTTGCGCAGTTGGGCAAACAAGTTGACCTTGGTCATGCCTTCGCCGCCCGCGACGTGCACGTCGTACTTGTCGGGGATGATCCCGCGAAAGTCGACTTCGACGTGGACGGTCGACGCACCCATCGCGTTCCAGTATTGCGACAAGCACAGCTCCATCGTCGCCGACCCCTTGACCGCAAAGCTGTGCGTGACTTGGCCCGTCGCACCCAAATAAAAGTTGCGGTGGAGCTCCGTCGCGCTCTGGCGCTCGTATTGCTCCAGCTGCGTCAAGCGCAACGCGTAGAGTGCGGTTGCGGGCTCTTGCGGTGACGTGGCGCGACGGCTGAGTGAGACATTGACCCACGTGGCTCCGGCCGGGACTTGGTAAAACGTGCGCGAGATGGTCGCGGGAAGCAGCTCCTTGGTCAAGTGCAGCGTCGTGTGTTGTTGGTGTGCAGGGATGACCTAGATGGAATATGGTTTGCGACAACAATGCGACAGACATACCTCGGGCTTGATGACCGTGACGGGGATGCGAAAGACAGGGCCGCGCGAAGAATTCTTGGTGTCGTACGCAATCACCTCGCCATAGTGTGCGCTGCCAGCCGCCAACGCGGCCGTGTTGACCGCGACCTTGAAGTTGCGGCCTGGGAAAAAACCGTGGGGAAATAACACATGAGAGTAGACGAGTACCTTGGTGCATGAGGCTCAAATGCTCGGCGCAGCTGATCCAGGGCTTGGAAGGGACGAGGCGCAGGTGCATTTCGTATTGGATGCGGTGGTCGTTGCGTGCGTCCTTGTGGAAGATGGGCGTGACGTCGACGGCAATGTCCGTATCGAGCATTTGTTCGTGTTCGCGCAAGTAGATCCCGCGGTTGTTGTTGTGGCTCGGGACGCGAATGTCGTAATAGAGAGGGAATTCCTTGGTCCCGTCAAACGCGTTCTTGTGCTGGAAGAGGAATTCAAGCGCCGGCAGCACTTGGATGAGACCGCGCCCTTGGGAAAACGCCTCGGCCGTGGGCACCGAGACGGCTGTGTTTTCGAGCGCGCGGCGGATCGAAAACGGATTGTAGCCAATGTTGCGCGCCTTGAGGCCGCTGATGAGGAGCGCGACGTTGCCGGCGCAGTTGGGCGACGACATGGACGTGCCGTTCATGAGCATCTTCTTGGTTAAGGTCCAGTTGGGCACCGACGTGATGGCGCAGCCGGGGGCGCAGACATTCACACCCAAATCGCCGTCAAAGGTCGGGCCGCGCGACGACCACGTGTAGAGGCCGACGGCGCTGTCTGGGGTTTCGCGCATCGAGTATTCCGACTGCATCATGCTGGGCGACACATACGCGCCGACGCCGAGAATCGCAGACGACGTGCCTGCATGTCCACATAAACGAAAGACGATACACGACGCCACATACCGCCGGGGGCCCCCACCGTGCCGAGCGCAGGGCCTTCGTTGCCGGCACTGCTGACAAACGTCACGCCGTGCTTTTCAACCAAGTCGCGAATGACGTCGATGGCACGACCGGCATCGTGCTTGGATGCAAACTCGCCATAGCTCATGTTGACCACGTCGGCCTTGTTTTCGATCACGGCCAAGACTCTATCAAGACCTTCAGCATGAACGACCGTCTGCGTATTTTTCATACCCGCGCGTCACGCCGACCACGGTTTCCATGCTGCCCATGCGGCGATCGCCAATCTTGACCGAGACGATCTGCGCGCCGGGCGCGACGCCGTTGTTGATCGGGTCGTCTTTGTGGTACGCGGCGACGATGCCAGCGACGTGCGTGCCGTGGGAACCTACGCCAACACGTTGAGAAAAACTGTGCAAGACAACGACGACGCACCGGCGTCCGCGACAATGCTGAGCACGTTGCCGTCGTCGTAAATGTTGAGCGCGTAATTCAATTGCGAGGCGTCGCTAAACTTGGCGAATTCGTGGGCGACGCGGTAGTTAGTCATCGCGGCACTCGCGGTGAAGTCGCCCGTTTCCGTCGTGTCGATGGCCGCGCGCCAGTGTGTGCCGTCGAAGAACGCGACGCAGTCGTAGATCGGACCCGGGTCTTCAAACGACTTGGAGTTGTCTTCGAGGACTGCCAAGCGCGCTTGGATGTCCTTGCGCGCGTCGAGCGCAGCTTGTGTGGGCGACGACCCGTGCGCGGCCGTCCAGTCGGCCAATTCTTTCTGCACGGCGTTGATGGCTTCGCGGTCGAGCGCATCCCATTTTTCCTTGCGTTCCTTCTTGATCCGCGTGACCAATTGGTCAGGGTACAATTCGTAGGCGCGCTTGCTGCCGACGCGGAATTCCGCCGCCGTCCACGCCGGGTTGAGCGTCAAGACTTTGCCCGAAGCAAGCGTCAATTTTCCATCCACGGGCTTGAGGATCGTCGAAATGTCCACGTCGCCTAGAGGTCAAATTACAGCTCAGGCGACAAAGTAGAAAGGGATCAAGCGAGGGCGCGTACCGGATCCCTACATGTACAATGTCATACACGTCGTTGGAAGACACACATACCGTGGAGTCGACGACATCGATGATCTTGCGCTTCCCGTCCGACGTAAACTGCAAGCCAGGGGCGCCAGGGTCGACGCCCGTGTCGAAGATGGCAACGATGGTGTTCCGGCCGTCATATTCAGGGTACTGTTGGAGGAGTTGACTCGCGAGGGTCTCGTGCTTGGGCACAATTTCTGTCGAGGGGGAAAATTGAGGGGCGGCAGACATCGGACGAGGCGGCGACGGAGGAAAACCACAAATGCTGATGGCCGATGAAGCTCCACGGACACGGCTTTCCATATCCGGAATAATCCGGATATTGGATCGTGTTTCCAAATTGGTAGCTTCCGATTGGCTCGTCGAAGTGTGGCACTGCATCCAAAATCCACCAGAGCTTCAACGTGAGCTTGTGATTTGTCCCAATCCTGTCAGCAAAGTCGGGACAAATTGGGAAAAGAGGACCCAGAGTGATGGTAATGTCCCAAACATGGGATTTACCTAGATACATCTGAGTTGCGAGGCGCGGCGTGGAGACGGGCGGCGCGGAAAGGACCCAAAAACCTGCCTTGCAAGAGTGAGGCTTGTAGCTTGTGAGATGTACAGGGCCTTCATTGATGGTCGACGACGTCATCGCTAGGGACCAAGAGTCCCCAATAATGATACGGGCATACTTCATTCAATCGATTTGTAATCGTCGGAAGATGTGCAACCACTCAAGCAGACACCACCACGTGGCCACGCACAGTGGGTGCTGGGTCAACGTTCGTGACGCCTCTGCAGTGTTCTTGGTGTCCATGGCGACGCGCATCGACGTCTTGCTGTGTGGCAGGCAGAAGCAACAACGCACCACCGCCACCCGACCTTGACGAGTCATCCACGAGCAAAGCACGGGGAAGGTCGAAACCGACCACCACGCAGACCAAGCATGTTGCAAAGGCCATCAAGCCCAAGAAGAGATGAAAGAGGCCTTCGTCTTCGACAACAGCCATATTGCGAAATGAAAGACAAGCCCATCATAGCAGGCGTTGGAGATCCCATCAAGTCCCGTGATTCCCAACGACTAGTGACAAGCCCATCAACGGGACCTGCTTTCCCAAACATTGTAAAACATGCATGGGGTGAGTTCAATTTTGGCTGATGCGACGATGGCATCGTCGATGAGGTTATCGACATCCTCAGGAGAAAGTGGTCTTCAATTAACCACACAACAGGAGGGCATGACAAGCATGGACTCGCATCCTGACATGTTCATCCACTCTTTGTGTCTTTGTTGGGTCGAATAGGTCCACAAACGTACATAGCATCCATCGACCTAGGCCGTCGAGGGCTGCAACATCGTAGCTTGGGCCGTGAGGGCATCTGGTCCATCGTCGTCATGCACGAGCTTGACGTTTTGGATGTTTCGCAGGTCGAGAACCATCATGACGCGGGCCATAGTTGGGTTCACACCAGGGTAGAGAAGGTATGCGACGGCATTCTTGACGTCAAAGACAACCGTGATGAGTGTCCAGTTGGAGAGCTCGCCCTTGGCGTGCGACGTGGCGTCATGGAAGACTGGAAACTCCGAGTCCGCCTATGGAGATGACACGGTTGCGTCACACACACATGCTCTGTACTTGGTCGCCAAGGAGGGCGAGGATTGCAGCCACGGACGTGGGGGGTGCCATGTGGGAGTACCGGCGGAGGCGATGGTAGCTGCTCGAGCCAACCGGTTGACTACGTCATCCATGTCAGTCCTGACGAGAGCGCGACCGACACCGAATGAGCAGCGACTGGTATTGGTTGGTGTGGAAGAAGGGTGGCGCATCAGCTTTGATGGCGCGAATGTTGGTCCGATTGAACGACGCGACTTCAACGTTGACGACATGACCCGCGCCCACGTCCATGAGCTACAGACATGGAAATGACGCACGCCACCACTTCACGTACTTGAAAGTTATGACCCGCGGCCTGACCGACGCGGGTCATGCGCGCGATGGCGTCGGCGTAGTCGGTGGCGCGCAGAAGATCGCGCGAGACAAAGCCGCGTCCGAGCCCACCAACGTCAATGTCGAGTGGCTCGACGTCTACCACTTGTCAATGGACGACGAGTAGGGATGACAGACAGTTCATGGAGAACGCGATCGCATGTTCGTTCGCGCCAAACGCGCCCGTGGGCAGATCCCCCAAATACGTGAACGCAGTAAAGGCCGGGTCGCCGTGGATCTTGGCTGTCACGAGCGCCGTCTTGTTGACGTCTCTAAGTAGACGTTGCGCTCGATCGACCCTCTTTATGGGAAACGTACCCCGCGCCACTGTCTTCGTTATGACCGACGATACAAAACTCGGTCGTGTGGAGAACCAGGTCCGAGCAGTGCATTTGGCTCACAAATGTGTTGGGTCGAGGTATGGATTGGCCGTATTCCTCGACGATGTTCATCAAGAAGAGCGTCTAGGACATACATTGCCGTGAATGGGCCGCAAAGACGACGATGCACACCGAAAAGGGAATGCCGCTGCCATTCGACATGCCTTGGATTTCTTCAATGAACTCCTGGAGCAGACATGTGAAAATGGGATGTCGACAGGGACACGCACAGGAAACGTGGTGTTGTGGGTCGCCAAGTACTTGTCGTATGTGGCCTTCCCGAGGGCGGTCGCGAAAAACGGAAGCAGCGTCGTTTGCAACTGCGTGCTTTGGAGGATACGCGCCGCGATCTTGTCCTTGAACTGCGCACCCAGCGCTTGGCCAAACTCATAATGCGAGTCGCCTTCGTACTGAAACCAAGGAAGTGGCAAGGTCGAATCCACGGTCACGCGTGCGGGGGCGGCGGTGGTGGCGCCCAGGATGAGACCAAGCGCCACGACAAAGGGTGTGGCAAAGAACATCATGTTCAGTTCTGACTCGGGGGGCTGCCTTCCTGTGATTGCAGCTGCCAAGAGTTGAAGTTCAAGGTCGGAGCGATCTTCTATCATTTCATCCAATGGCATTCAATTTTGTGCAATACACGTTTTTCATTGGCAGTTAAGTCTCCCAAGTGGCGTTGACACACCTCAGATTCCAAGATTGCACCATGGACAAGACACTTGTGCCCAAGGAAGAGACGCTCGCAAGCACCTTCCTTCAGACATACCCCCAGTACGATGGAACGAATGTCATCGTCGCGATATTCGACACGGGTGTTGATCCTGGTGCGCCTGGACTCCAATGGACACCGGATGGCCGTCGCAAAATCATCGACGTGGTTGACGCCACGGTATACGACGTCATGCTTGTCTCTTCGTCACACGTCCTTCGTAGGGCTCAAGTACACACATATTCGTTGCCGCGAATATCTCTTCATGACTCTCCTAGGTGATGTCGACATGTCCATGGTGCTCAAGGCGAAGGACGGCAAGCTCAAGCTCGGGCCCAAGAAAGTGTGGACATTGAATCCCGCTTGGACGGCCGTCGACAATACATACCGCGTCGGGTTCAAGCGCGGGTACGAGTTTTACCCCGCTCCACTCGTGGCGCGACTCAAGGACGAGCGAAAGACCGAGTGGCTCAAGACCCAGCGGCCGTTGATCCATGCGTTGCAGCAGCAACTCGCCGCGTGGACGGCTGCCGCGACGACGACGACGCTCGCCGACTTGGACGCGCGCAAGGAGATCCAAGCCCGTCTTTCGTTCCTCGAGGAGAGCGCCGCGACGTTCGACGACCCGGGGCCGCACTACGACTGTGTGGCCTTTTTCGACGGCACGCATTGGCGCGCCGCGGTCGACGCGTCCGAAACGGGCGATTTCTCGGCGGCGACGGCGATGGCCAACTTTCGCGTCGCGCAAGAATACGCCAAGTTTAGCGACGCGTCGCAGCTGAATTACGCGCTCAATGTGTACGACGACGGCGCGGTACTGAGCATCGTGTGCGACGCGGGCTCGCATGGAACCCACGTGGCCGGCATCGTCGCCGCGTACCACAAAGACGACCCGATCAACAACGGCGTCGCGCCCGGCGCTCAGATTGTCTCGGTCAAGATTGGCGACAGTCGACTCGGCGCGACTGAGACGGGCGTTGGCATCTGCCGCGGGTAAGGATCCTCCGCCGCTTGGGCGCGTATTGTCATCGACGCCCGGTGGGTAGCATCCTCGCCGTGCTCGCCAACAAATGCGACATTGTCAACATGAGCTTTGGCGAACACGCGGCGCGCCCGAATTACGGCCGCCCCGTCGAGATGATCCAAGAACTGGTTGAGAAACACGGCGTGCTCTTCGTCGCGAGCGTCGGCAACGACGGACCGGCGCTCGGAACGATCAAATCCCCCGGAGGTATGAATCCGGCAATCTAACACAAAATGTACTGAGGAGCCGCGCGCCAGGCCTGTCGTCGTGCATTTTGGGCGTCGGGGCGTACGTGTCGCCGGCGATGATGGCGGCCGAGTACTCGATGCGAGAGCGACACGACGGAGGCGCGTACACATGGTCATCACGCGGGCCAGCGATGGACGGGGACTTGGGCGTAAACGTGTTTGCCCCGGGGGGGGCCATCACGTCCGTGCCGCAGTGGACGCTCATGAAGAAGCAGCTCAAGAATGGCACGTCGATGGCGTCTCCAAACTGCGCGGGCTGTGTCGCGCTGCTCCTCAGTGGGCTCAAGGACCGCCACCTGCCGTACCATCCCTACTTGGTCCGGCGTGCGTTTGAAAACACCGCGGTCAAAGTCCCGCTCGTCGAGTCGTTTGCGCAGGGCCGCGGCCTCATCCAAGTAGTGCCGGCCTTTGACTACCTCGTCCAGCACAGTGTCGATGCCGTCCATCGACCACTATATTATGATGTCCGCGTGAGCAAGCCCGGGGCACTGACTAACTACACCCGCGGCATTTGCATCCGAGAAGCCCCCGAGACGAACGCCTCCAACATGGAGTTCCAGATCAAAGTCACACCCGTCTTCCATGTGGACGCGCCGAATGACGACCGCTTGGCCTTGGATGTGTCCTTGTCCCTCGTGGCTTCACATGGATGGCTCAGTGTGCCATCGAGCGTTGCCATGTTCCACGAAGGCCGCGCCTTTTTTGTCCATGTCCAAGTCGACCACCTTCCCCCCGGCGACCATTATGGTGAAATTGTGGGCTACGACAGCCACGACAGGAGCCATGGCCCGTACTTTCGCGTGCCCGTCACGGTTGTGAAACCCATGGCCACCTCTACTGAACTGTCGTTGCACAAGACGGTGGCTGCCGGCGCCATCTTCCGCTCCTTTGTGACTGTCCCCGCCGGTGCCACGTGGATGGACGTGCACGTCACGTCCAGCGGCCCTTTGGACGTCGTGCGCCACCGCATTGTCGTGCTGCATCTCATGCAATACGAAACGTACACGCGCCCAAGTCTCACGTCGCTCCACAAGCGCGTGGCGCTGGACGTGGCAGACACGAGCTACAGCATGGCTGTGCGCGCGCTCTCGACCGTCGAGGTGTGCGTCGCACCCATGTGGAACATGGGCGGGGGCCCCGTCCCGCTCCAAGTCGACGTTGTCTTTCGCGGGATCGAGCCCGACCAACAGGCGGTACGACATCAGGCACGATGTCGCGAGTGTGCATGCGTTGAAGTAGGTCGTCGTACAAGGAGGCCAAGGGTCGGCGCGCGTGAACGTCAAGGCGTTGCTTCGCCAAGAATCAATCCTCCCGCAGGCCAAGCTCACAACATGGACGCAGCGGTTTCGACCCACGGACGCCATTGTCGAGCCATGCTCGGCCCGCAACACGTGGCCCGAGGCGCGCGTGATTTACCAGCTCGTGCTCACGTTTAAATTCACCAAGCCCGACGACGGCAAAGTCGTCTTGCGGCTTCCGATTTTGAACGGTCGGCTCTACGACGCACCGTTCGAGTCGCAGTTGCTCCTGGCATTTGACACAAACAAGAAATTGATGGGCGCAAGTGACGCCGTGCCAAAGGACATGACACTACCAAAGGGGGCATACGTGGTGCGAGCCCAGGTAGGAACTACGGAAAAGCACACCTAATGTCGTCTGATGTGTAGGTGCGGCACGAAGACTATTCGCTGCTGGAGAAACTGGTCGACACGGTTTTGTTTGCAGACTATGCGATCAAAGACGTGGTCGTGCCCGTCTACGACACGTCAGATGGGCCATCGCTCAAAGCCAAACCGATGGGGGCGACGTACAGTTCCAATGGCCAAGCCCTTTTCAAGTGTATCATTCTAGGCTCCTCCAACAAGGGATGAGCGTACCCATGTTCGTGGGCGAGCCAGACAAGCTCCCCAAGGGCGTCAGTTCGGGGGACACGCTATCAGGGACGATCACGTATGGAAAGAAAAACGCCAACCAATGGCAAGGGTACATCAACTACGTTACTAGTTGTATCTCTCGACTATGTACTAGCGTGTCTTGTAAGCCCGATGGGTTTTCTCTTACGTACGTGGTGCCGCCCGCCGAAACGAAGCGAAAGGAGCCTGAAGTGCAGGAACCTAAAGTCGACGACAACGAAGAAGACGTGTTGCGTGAGTTTATCGTGACGCGGGTCAACAAGGCTATCGGCAAGGACCATTTCACAACTCTGTGGACGCAAGCTATCGCGTCGTACCCTGCGTACCTCCCCTTGCTTCGAGTACACGCCTCTTCTCTTGTCTATGACGACAAAATCCTAGGCGAAATTAGGACACGTCGACCACGAGAAGAAACGATTGGAGCATTTGCAAGAGATTGTCGATGCTGCGGTAGCAATCGAGACATGCATGGCGCCTCTCCTGCCTGACTTGGCTATGTTTTACGGCCTCAAGCAGCTGCCTGGCACGCCAGCGTCTGAGAAGGCCAAAAAGGACAAGGACAAAGCCCTCTATGTCGATGCGTTGAGTCGCAAGGCGCGGGCGCTGGGCGATCTCAACAACGTGGTTGAGTTTGACAAGACGTTTGCGACGTTGCACCAGTGGACCAACGTCGCCGATGGCAAGTACCTCCTCGTGGGTCTCATGAGCCATCTCCAGAAAAAACAATATGGGCTCGCGCTTCAGGTACACACGGCGTCACACCCATGGCTCGTGACGGTACATGCAGCGATTTCAAAAATGGGCGGAACTGGACGGCGCCGAGCGGGACAAGATTTTGAGCATGAAAAAGGTATCCTCGAATGTCGAATTGTGTCGTCTTGTTGACGAGGTTGCAGGCGTCCGAAAAGAAGCAAGAGATTTTTGCAGCGTTGGGTTGGAGCCACCTGGTTCAACACGAGAGGCGTTGGCTCGCGATCAACGCGCCCGCCGAGTACACTCTTTTTTAGGACCTTATGCCACATGAATGCAATCTCGATGGGTTCCTGTCCATTTTTAGATGCTGGGATTTGTCTGCCCTCTGGGAGTCTAAACTTAGCCCGATGAATCCGCGCGACTCGGTCGGGACGTACTTGAGCTCCCTTCGGAGCGACCGAAAATGCGCCGAGAAGATTGACGAAGGCGTGCCGTTCTTTGTGCCGCAGCTCTCCAAGGTCAAGACGTCGGCCATGTGCACCAAGACGCAGACGCATCTTCTATTTGGCTACGAGCGGCTCAACGTCGGCGAGTCGTATCGCAAGCAAGGCGACAAATCGCTCTACACGGACGAGAAGCTCCTCGCGCGGCACAACCTGCAGCACGACCGCCAAGTCCAAGCGGCGCTGGGGCGGTTCTGGGACACATTTGGTAGCATCCGCGGGGGCAAGTCGTCGATCGACGAGCTCGAGTACTGCGACGTGTTTGTCAAATTATTTAAAGCGCTCGTGCCGCCGCAAGAGGTACATGACCCAGCCGATTGCACCACTCCCCATCGCTCGTGTAGTTTTCCGTGCCCGAAGCGCGCATCATCGTCGAGAAGGACTGGGCGCGGGACGTCGGCGCCGATTGCAACGCCATGGGCAAGGCCATGTTTTACAAAGCGCTGTTCGAAGTGGTAGGTCGGAATTGGCGATTCCATTTCGTGAGCTCGAACCCACAGGCAGACTTGTGGACCGTCGGTATCGGGGTCGACGAGTACACCAAATTCCTCTCCAAGTTGTTTGACCGTGTCACAATGACCGTGTACGACCAGGAGAAGGCGCTGTGGCTCACAAAATTCGCCGAGCTCGACATGATCAAGTCGTCCTGGAACGACGAGAACCAATCGTCGTCGTCGTCGAGCGACAACAAGTCCCCGTCGCCCAAGCGCATCGCCGCCGCCAACGCCATCGCCAAGCTCAAGAAGAAAGCCCACACGATCGCCGTCATCAAAACGCTCACCGAGCAGCCATCGACAGAGGCCAAAGCAGGTGACGTGGCAAATCTGCCAGGCCTGATCTCGCCCGATCGACCGCCGCGCCGCTCCGTGCGCGCCCGCGCCACGACCGAGCGACGGTGGAGCACGACGGAAGCGAATGAAAAAGCCAACGACGTTGCCGCCGGCGTCGACGAGCTCCAGTTGGCGACGGACGGCAGCGGTCCGAGTCCCGTGGCCAGCCCCGTCAAGAGCAGCACGTCCCCCAAGAAACAAAAAGACCAGTCCAATCAAGACCGCGTCGCGATGCCCAGCATCTACCTCTCGCCCGATTTGGACGTTCAAAAGGAAGACGACGTGGCCGTGAAGCGCCGCCTCCGAGAAAACACAAAGCTCGTCCAGCGCCTCCGACGGTATATCATTGTCCTCTGTCGCCGTGTCACTCATGAGGTTCTAGAACGACCTATTGATGCGTCCACCGTTGCGAGAGGTATATTTCAATTTCAGTTTTGTATCCTGCCACCACACACACACTTGAGGTTTCTATTAAAACATGCCCCCGCCCTGCTTTTTCAAGGCCTTGTCTTTGCGTCGGTGGTTCGCGACGCTGCTCTTGTTCTGTTCCTTTCGCGCCCGGTTGATGATTTGTTTCTTTGGGTCGGGGTCGTTGGGATCGCGCACCGGCGCGCCGCCTTTCTTTCCTTGCGACGGTCGCCCTTGGCGCGACCCTCCTCCTTGTCCACCTGGTTGCGCTGTCGTCTCGCCACCGTCTTGATCGCCGTCTTGGTCGTTGTCTTCATCGTCGTCCGTGGCGGCGGTCGCCGTGGGTTTGTGATTCGGGTTGCGTATTCCTTCCCAGAACGCATCCTCCGCCTCTTGCGCGCGCACGGCCTTGTTGCGCGCGATGATTTCTTCGTAGTCGGTCGGTTCGTCGTCGTGCACGCCAAATGGCTCGTATTCCTCCATCTCGTCGTTGTAGTCGTCGTTGTACTCGTCCAAATGGGCCGACGGGGCCACCCACGCGGGCTCTTGGTCGTACCTACTCATCCCATCAACCACACAAGATTCCATGATGGACTCCGTACGTTTGGGCCAGCTGGAGTTGCTTGGCCGCGTATTCTGGGTCGGCTTTGACGCTCTCGGGTTTGTACTTGTCGGCTTGTTTCTTTTTGCCCACCTACACAACACACACATATATATGCCCGAGACTGTCGACCTTGTCACGCGTACCCAAATTTGAGTCGGGTCGGCCTTGGCTGGCGCGGCAACGGCGGCGGGGGTGGCCGGCATCCCAACCAGCGCTGCATACCGCGGGTCGGCCTTTGTGAGTGTTCGGTCGATGGAGGCCACAGCTACACATTGTGAGTCGTGACGCAGGTCAAGGCAAGAGTACCATCTGGCACGGCGTCTTCCAGGAGGGACATGATGACCTTGTCCGACGAATACTCGCACGCTTGAATGCAGAGTTCCAAGAATCCGTCGCCCAAATCGGGGAAGATTTCTTTCACTTGCAAGACGATAGAATTGGCAATCGCGGCCTTGTCGTCGTCGGCTGTTGCGACCACATTCGGGTTGGTGTCGTCGAGGACTGTCGTCGCCGTTTGGCGCATGCGTTGGGGCAGGTCACTCAGGAGCATGCCAAGGTAGTCGACACGCGCGGCATCAACTGTCGAGTCTTCCAACGCGACCGTGCATTTCGACTACGTCCTGTGAGAATGATAATACGACGGATGCGTACCTTGAACTGGAGCCAGTGACCCAAATCAGCCACGAGCGCGGCCGGTTCGACAGCGTCGGCGTTGTGCAAGAGGGAATTCAAGACGCCAAAGAGAGCTTCGCAGCGCGCGTCAGCTTGGTCGGGGCGGCGTCGAATTTCCGAGAGGAAGACGCCGTCAATCCATCGAAAGATGCTCTGCCGAATGAACAAAGTGAGACGACGAAGTTACGAGAATGGCGGCACGTACGGCCAAGAAGAGACGCCGGGTCTTGGCGATGACTTTGTCGTTGCGCGAGAGTCGCGTGAGCGTTGGCAGATCGTACTCGTAGCAGACCAAGATGGCATGGAGAAGCGTGTGGCCGTCAAAGCTAGCGCCCAATTCGCTGCTCGGCGTGTGCGGGGGCGTCAAGACGGGCAAGAACGCGTCCGAGCTCCCGACGAGCGCGTGAATCTACATGAAGATGGGAAGCATGTACCACGCGCGAGATGACGTACCGTCTTGGCCAGATCGCAGAGTTGCATTTGGATCTGTGTGGCCTCAATGATGCAGGGGCTCTTGAGCGAAGCGACTTGATGGTGCATTGAGAGCAGGGACTAAGAAAGACGATAGGAACAGAACGAAGATGGGAGTAGAGTACGTGGTAGAAGATGTCGTGCAGCATGGGAATCTGGTACGTCAACGTGGGCGCGCGGTCGCAGACGCGCTGCATCCACCACTGCAGCACATCGGCGTTGCTTTGGGCATACAACGAGCACATGACGACGATGCGCGGCAACGAGAGGATACCCGAGTCCACGAGTTGCGCGAGATTTACCCCGTGGTCGTCGGAAGCGACGACACGCACGGCGACGAGGAGGAGGTTCCCGGCGGCCGCGGCATTGGACGGGTCGTCGTCGTCGCTGGACTCCACTTCGTGCAGGACGGCCTTCATCTCGCGGAAGAGCCACTCAGAGATGGTCGGGTCTTCCGCAAAGCACTCGGCAAACTCATGGTCGTTCAGACCTAGCAGGGACACGGCGTCGCTCATCGCGCCCAAGTGCAAGAATGCATCGCGGAAGTTTTCATGTTGTGTTTGCGGTGGGTCGTACTTAATCTAATAAGTACGATTGTGTGGGTGCGTACTTGCACGGGCATACCACATGCCAGACGCTCCCACCCAATCGCAATTTCCGCGCACCTTCGGACGACGACGACGAGAGTCCGCGCCGACGGCAGCATGAGTGGTGATGAGCAACGAGTGATCTATGTGTCTTCGCGGAAGAGCGACCTGGCGCTCTACCAGACGCGCGAAGTTATTTCCATGCTCCAGGTCCACTACCCCGACATCCGCTTCGAGATTGGCCTCCAAGACACCGTCGGCGATTCCGTCCTCGACAAGCACTTGACGGAATTGGGCGGCACGGGCGTCTTCACCAAGAGCCTCGAGGTACGCATCGTGTGTTGCACACACGTCGGAGGCTTGACCAGGCTTGTGTAGCAAGAATTGCTGGCTCGCCGCAGCAGCTTTGCCGTGCATTCACTCAAGGACATGCCGACGAACCTGCCCCCGGGCCTCGTGCTCGGCGCCATCTGCAAGCGCGAGAGCCCCGAAGATGCGGTGATCATCCATCCCAAGCACAAGGCCGAGGTAGCTCTTGTCGTCCATGGGTGTATGTCATGACATGCAGGGACGCACGACACTACAACAACTTCCCGAAGGCAGCATCGTCGGCACGAGCTCCCTTCGACGGGAAGCGTTGATCCTTCGGTACGTGCCCTCCCACTGTCCACTCTCGGCCTCACGCGCGTGTGCCGCTAGTCTCTATCCCCACCTCACGATCAAGACCATCCGCGGCAACATCCAAACGCGCCTCTCGAAACTCGACGACCACGGTACCCATGCGTCCATGCTTGTTGCTCGTCACGCGCCGCCGTAGACGAGTTTGACGCCATTGTGGTCGCGGCCGCGGGGTTTCGCCGCGGCGGTCTCGGGAAGCGCATTGACCAAGTCAGTTTACATCCCTCATCGTCCTCATCCTCATCCTCTCTAGTTGCTCGACCCACAAGTGTTCGGTTATGGCGTTGGCCAAGGCAGCATAGGCGTCGAATGCCGCGGCGACGATGCCGAGGTCCGTCGCCCATTAGAGCGTCGTCTCATGCGCGTCTAGACCCTCGACATGCTTGCAACCATCGCCCACGAAACGTCGGCGCAGTGCTGCAAGGCCGAGCGCAGTCTCCTTCGCACGATCGAAGGCGGGTGCCAGATCTCCATGGGCGTCAACACGCGCCTCGACGACGACGTGCTCAAGATGACGGCGTCGCTCCTCTCCCGCGACGGCGCCGACTGCGTCACCGAGTCGGTCTCGGGCAACCGCTTTGACGCGGAGCTGCTGGGCGAACAACTTGCCGCCAAGTTTATGACCAACGCCGACGCGCGCAAGTTGCTCGGACCTGCGGGACAGAAGCGCGCGCTCACGTACGGTGACGTCGAAGCCCCCGGCGATGCTGCTGCCGCCGCCGCCGCCGCCGCGACGACGACGACCAAAGCGTCTGGCCCGTCGTCGCCCAAGAAGCGCCGCCCGTCCGACCACTAGCGTACTCACGTGTGTTGTGTGATATTACGAAGAATACTTGGCAATACCACTCGCCGTGTACGAACTCTCCCAGTTCTGTCCGTCGTACGTCTGGACATCGACATGGCCGACCGTGCCCGGCGCGATGCAAGCAATCGTGATCGCGACGCCGTCGGGGTTGCTTCGGGGGATGTAGAACGGCACGACGCCGCAGATGCGGCAGAACTTGTGCTTGGCCGTGTGCGTGTTGAACGTGTACGTCGTGAGGACGTCGGCGCCGGCGACCAGGCGGAAGTGGGCGGCGGGGACGATCGTGTGGACGTTGCGCTTCATGGCGCAGATGGAGCAGTTGCAGTCAAAGGCGACGAGGTCCGCGGGGGCGTCGAACTCAAAGAGGACCGCTTTGCAGTGGCAGTAGCCTGCATGCGTCACGTGCTCGGCGGAAGGCGTCGCCATTGTCGTTATCGTTGTGGTTTGCTGGTGCTTTGTAATCTTTTGTTTTGGGCCATGAACAGAAAACCTACATTCTGCACGAACGTTCCAGCACCGTTCCATTGGAAGCCACACCGCAACGCTTGAAGATCGACGGCGTACCGCGGGATGGATCCGGCGCAGAAACTGCCGCCGACCAAGACACCACTGGTTGCCTCGCCGCGACCAACGGCGGCGACGGCGGCGGCGGCGGCGCGGCTTCCTCCTCGCCTTGATCGACCTGGCGTCCATCAACCACATGGTGTTCCATCGCCCAAGCGCGCCGCCCCGCCATCGCCTGCCGCAAGACCGCCGCCAGAGATCGAGTCATCACTGGCGTCGGCGGCACACATGCCCGTGGGTATGTTGGCAGAATCAAGTTGGTTGCGCGAAGACGAGTTCATCTACGACGCGTATTTTGCCAACCAGACACGACGGCCCGCAACATCGTCCGTTGGTAACACCCGCCCTGCACCAGCAGCACCCTCGAGTGTCCTCCTGCACAAACAATGCGTCGACGCCATCGCAGAGTGCTCGCGGTCGCTTCAGGAACGTCGCGAGAGGATGATGGCGCTTTCGCTCCCGTTCACACCACTCAAGCCGAGGAAGACGAGCCGGGATGGAACTTTTGCAACGCCGCCGCCCGACGCGCGCCGCCACAAGACAACGGCGACGTTCTTCGAGTCGGACCTGTCGCCCATTCCCCATGTGCCGCAGCCAACGCCCGAGCCTGCAACGGACGTGCGCAAACGCCTTGACTTTACCGAAGAGGAGTCGGCGGACGACAAGAGCTTGCAGACGCAGTCGTTCGTCCAGGGTTCGTCGACCCAAAGCACCCCCGACAGCAAGACGGAAAAGAATTCAGGCATTTGATTGGATAAAATAATGCGAACAAAATTTGAATTCCACCAATCAAACACTGTGCGCCAAAAAATGTGTATCTTTCAAATACCACAAATGGCGCCGCGGGTGTGGTGGGTCCATGTCCTCCTCATACTGCTCGTCCTGCGCCACCACGTCCAAGGAACACATACCGTGGAAACATGCAGCGGCACATCGTCGACATGTACGTCAGGGCGGCCTCTCTATGTCGCACTACATGCACAAGCGCAGTCGTCGACTGACAACTTCGTCGTGGGGTCGGAAATGACGTGCCGCGGGTTTGCCAAGGCGTTCGAAAGCCAAGGACATGTCGTGCAGACGATGTACCCAGGAAGCTATCGCTCGATCGGTGACCATATGTGGGACATCGTATTCATCGAAGGCTGGTTCCCTGCCATCTCTGCATTCATTCACGAAGTGCGGCGGCTTACCCATGGCCACGCCAGAGTCTACTACTTCTGCCTCGACCCAGCTTTCCCAGGTCGATACTCACTCTATCGCATCGTCACATGTGACTTTAGGACTCGATCGTATTCGAGAGTTCGACGTGGACGCGTTCTTCACCAACAGCCACGACGCTCTTGCCGCCCTCACGCCGCACGCACCCCATGCCGAGTTTATGCTGCTGGCCGCCGAGGCATCTTCGGCCCTCAATCCAACGTCGTCACATCACTCGCCACTGCCCGACTCAAGTGTCGTCTTTATCGGGAACGCGGTCGGGATCAACACGAAGCGCGACCTCGCAGTCATGTTGCGCGAAGCCATTCCATTCGGCCTCGTCATCTACGGCTTTGCGTGGGACCTCTTTCCCGAATTCACACCCTACTGGGGCGGTGTCCTCCCGCCTGAAGACCTCCCACGCGTGTACGCGGCCGCCACGGCCGTCCTCGGCGCGACCATGGATGCCCAGCGCGCCAACGGCATGATCAACAACCGCGTCTTCGAAGTGCTCGCTGCCGGCAGCATCCTCATCTCTGACCACTACGACGCACTTGAAACCCTTCTTGGCAACCGCGTTCTTTACTACAAGCAGCCGGGGGATGTCACGCGGCATCTAGAAACCCTCCGCTCGTTCCCGCACTCGCCCGCGTCGCTCCAGGCCTTTGTGACCGCCCACCACACGTACGACCACCGCGTGGCCCAAATCCTCAACGCGCACACCCGCACACTTCATCCGTCGTCCCACCGCCCCAATCGCCCTCTCTTCCTCGTCGTCGTCGATGCAGTCTACATGACCACACACTTTGTCGCGTCCCTCTTCCTTCAAGACGCGCTGCTCCCGGCGCTGGACGCCCTCGTCGACTACCATGTCCAAGTCGTTGCGTTCTCGGATCTCGTCCACACGCCGGTCAAGCGCCACGACTTTATCCTCGTCGTCTCGTGCTGGGACTGTCCCCTCGACCAAGCCATGCGCCGCCAATTCGGGTCGACGATCGCCGCCAAAGGCCTCTACTTGCTCGCGCCGCCATCTGTCCCGGATGATGCCATGGCCTTTTACGACGTCCTCTTTTACACAGCCACCATGGACGAATCGACGTTGCATCCCGTCCGTACGAACCTCCAGCTCGCGTTTGGCCTGCCTCTCATCCGTCCACGCCCAGACGACGAGGATGACGATGGCGACGTGTCATCCACATCCTGTGGCTGGATCGCAGTGGGGGATTGGACCAACGACCTCCACCGCCTCGTCCATCTCGTCACGGCACCCAGCAATGCCACCAACGTTGTCGTCTTCCCCGAGCACGCCCGCGCGTCGCTCGTTCACACCGTGGCCTACCTCACGACAACTGCCCGTCTCCATGTCCGCTACGCTGCCACGCCCATGGACGTCCACGCGCACCTACGGCAATTTGACTGTCGTGCCATCTACCTCCCTGGCACGGACACCATGGGCGTCGGAGGCGACTGGCTTGTCGGCATCGCCGTGGCCATGAACATGACGCTCCACGTCCTTCCCGACACGCGGCGGTGGCCCGCGCTCTTCCATCAACTCGTCGCTCCGTCGTTCACCTCGTGGGACCTGGCGACCTTAACCAATGCCTTCCGCCAGGGCATGACGCGTGCGTTGTGTCTCGGACGCGGCGATGCCCGCGTGCACATGGTACACCTTTTCCATGTCTTCTCTCACGCATGGGTAGGTGTGGCCATATGATGGCGCGACTGTTGGCGCCGTCTTTGACGTGCACTTCCAGATTGCAAGATTTGATGTGCCGCAAGATGGCAACGTCTGTATCTTTGTCGACGACAAGGCGGCTGGCTGCCTCATGCGGCCCAACATGCACTTTTCGCTCGCGTGGCCTCTCTCCAAGCAAACAAACGGCAGCACGCTCGCGCTGCATGTGGCGCTCAGCGGAAACGTCTATGGCAATTTTTTCGCCCAGACCTCGCCCGTGCAAATCGTTTACGTTGAGGCGAGGAAGCCAGAGCACGAGGCGGATGCGCCATGGCCGACTCTGCATAAAGCCTACCACATCCACCTCGACGAGGATACCTCTCAAACATAAATCTATCGTTTGTTCGTCATGTTCTGGGGGTGCTCCCGCATGCGATCTCGATCGTTCGTTCGTGGTTGTCCGTTCGGGTTGGCGCACACTCAAGCGCAAGTAATGCAAGGATCACGATGGGGATATGCCTGAACATGGTCATGTCCCTTGGACGAAGCACGATGTGTAGCATCGTGTTCGTTTCCACTCTTGGGTGACATACGTCTTGAGTTGCGTGTGTCGTTTCATCGAGTATCCCACAAGAAGCGATCTTTTCGCTCTTGCCACCGTCGTCATCGTGTTCTCAAATATCCAAAATCCAATCTCCACACCCCACATCTCCGCTTCCGCGTCGAGTCACATGTCGTATGCTTGTCCGCCGTTGACGAAGTCAACGTCTGGCATCGCCACACGCGCCCAACTGGCCGCGCCCCCTGGCGGTGTTGCCATTCTCCACCCTGCCTACGTCACATCGTCGCCCGTGACGCTGGTCGGGAAGCGGCGCATGGGGCAGCGACCGCCACGGTCATCGATGTGGGCGTCGCTGTGGGGCGAGAGCTTTGTGCTGCGAAACGCCAAGACCAACGACCCCGTCTTCAAGCTCCACCGCGGCGGCATCTTCTCGGACACGACGCTCTCCGACGCAACGTCCGGCGCGACGCTCGCGATTCTCCGCCGCCCGTTCCTCGCCTTTTCCCACTGCCAGCAGGTGCTCACGCCCCTCTGGAAGAAACACTTTGAGATCACGCCGTACGTCACGTGGTCTGGCAGTGATACGCTCGATTGTGAAGTCGTGGACGCTGTGACGGGGCAGCGGCATCACTTTGATGTCCAAGGCAAGTGCATTAGCCACGCCCTCGTCATCACATGCGACGGCTCACCCGTGGCCGAAATGTGGAAGCCCAAAGACGTCCGCTCCAACCTCTACCACGTCCTGGTCACCCCTGGCGTCGACCTCGCCTTTATCGTCTTACTCTGTACGACCCTCGACGCAGTCACGGAAACCGCGTCGCCAGAGGAAGAAGAAACCCATCGACGGTGGTCCACCGTCATCTAACGAGAAACAATGTGTCCAGCTTTGTGAAGCTCGTACATTCATTGCCTTGGTGGAGCTCTTCCATTTGCGAGGTCTCATCTTGCGATCTTTTTTTGGTGAAATGGAATTCCAATTTTTTGAATATATCATCCGGATACGGTGGTGGACATCACTTCAAGGAGGCGGATTTGGGTCGCCATGTGTGAATTGGGTCAGATTTATCCGGATAATGGCGGCATCTGCGACCCGCCATCGCCGTTTTGCATCGTCCCACGAATTGTGCCTTCTTTCCATAGATCATCTCGATGGACTCGACGTACGATCTGTCCAACCCCGACTACGAAGGCGAGCTCACAAAGCGCAGTGTGTGGCTGAAGGAGTGGCGTCCGCGATACTTTGTCCTCAAAGGGAACAAGCTCTACTTCTGCCGCGTCAAAGGCGAAAGCCCCCACGGCGTGATCGACCTCTCCGAGTGCCTCACTGTCAAGTCGGCCGAGGAGAAGACCAACAAACGCTACTGCTTTGAAGTGGCCACGCCAGAATCCACGTACTACATGCACGCCGAGAGCGAGAAGCAGAAGGACGAGTGGATCGGCGCCATTGGCCGCGCCATCGTCAAATTCTCAAGCTCCTTCACCGGCGAGGAGGGGGTTGAAGACGGAGACGTCTAGGGCGATTCACGACAACACACCAACGATTGTCGTATCCACAGGGCCTCTTAATCACCTATTTTATGCCATCGTTCCGCCCCTCCCTCGTCCATTCCAGTCGCCACCTTCCATCCACCCTTGCCTCAAACCCACACCACAACCTTTTCCTCCATGCATCCGCACCGTCGACATACTATTATTGGCGGCAATGCCCATTATGGCATCACCTCGGCCACGTCGTTTCGTTCCTTTCTCGGCATAAATACAATCCCTTTGTTATCGCATTAGCCTCCTACTCGATGGTGACGGCCCACGGACCAAGCCAATCGACGATAATGTTGTCGACCAAGTCAGATGGAAGGCCCGTGGCCGCCTGGATAGCCGTCGTCGGGTCACGACAAACTGTCTCCAGCGCCTGCCACGTCATCTGCCGACGGATTTCGTCGGTGGGGCGGCCCATCTCGCGGCCCCGCCTCCACGCGTCGAGCGTCATCATCGTTCGCTCAAGTTCGCGGGATTCGTGCGCGGCGTCCACGTCCTTCTTGGCGGCGCCCAACTGCGCAAACACGCCGCGGACGGCCTTGGCCACGTCCATGGGCGTGCGTCCACTGCAATCGCGGCTGTCGAGAGCGGCGTGGCGCGCCAGCAGCGCCGACACAACAGCCCAGCGACCAAAGCTGCAGGCAATGTGGAGCGGAGTAAACTTGTTGGCGTTGACAGCATTCGCGTCGGCGCCGCCTTCGTCCACAAGCCACGCAACCACGCGCGCGTCCTTGCAGAGATGGAGCGGCGTGTCGCCGCCTGCCGTCCGCGAGTGCACGTCGCCGCCATGCTGGAGCAGCAGTCGCGCCACCGCCCTCGACGGGCACGTGTGCAACGGCGTGGCGCCGTCGGTCCGTCGTCGCTTTGCGCAGGCGCCGCGGCGGAGGAGGAGGGACGCGGCCGCGCACGATCGAACCTGGTGCAGCGGGGTTTCGTTCCGCATGTCCTCCGAGTCGACGTTGGCGCCGCGGCTGAGGAGGAGCGCGGCCGCGGGGACATTGTCGTGGGCGACGGCGTGGTGGAGCAAGGTGCGGCCGTGTGCGTAGAGGTTCATGTCGACGTGGTCGATGAGGTGGCCGAGGACATCTTCGCCTTGGAAGTCGCGGATCGCCGCCTCAAGCATGTCGTAGTCTGTCATGGGAAATGAGCAACTTGGCTCACCCATCATCGGAAACTTCGCTCAATGTTGCCTCTCCCGTTCGAAAAAGAATGCCCAAACATGCATTCTCAGATCTTGTGGAAGGGCCAATCAGAGCTGAAACCGTCAAAATTTCCTCGCCACATGATGTTGCCGCGCCGCTGCGGCACGGGACATGTCGACGACGCATTCCACATATTCACTCCCTGTATGCGAGCGGCCTACGATTGTTGGCTCCCTCGCTGGTGGATGAGCATGCCAGCCACACACGTCGCATGCTTCCCCGCTGCCTTGAGTGCAAGGTGATCCTCCCTTCACACGCTCGACAGTCACACATTCCATCTTACTTGGTACTCACTCTTACACACCAACTCCAACGACACTTTCTCACCACTGATATACAACTCGTCGCCTGGTTCCCAGTCTTCAACGTGCTCGTCGCCTGGTTCCCAGTCTTCAACTCTTACAATTCCATCTTACTTGACACACGTTACTCAAACGAGACTTTCACGCCCTTGTCGTACGAGATCACGACCGGGTACATCTTGGTCTCGTGGACGTCCGTGTACGCGACACCGAGGTGTTTGCCGTTCTTGTAAAAGCTCATGCGCCGCGTGGCTGGGTCCAGTTCGACCGTGAGGCGGTCGCCCGTGTGGAACCGCTGCGTGTATCGGGCGTTATCGTGGCCGGCCTTGGAGCAGAGCTTGCCGAGCTGGACGTTGAGAAACCAGCCGCGTTCGTTGAACCCAAAGGGCTGCTGGGCCTCCTCGCGCGAGAGTCTACAGAGACTCGTGTCGCTCGTGAGCCCAATCGCGACCGAATTCTTCTGCTTCGACGACGGAAACTTGACCAGGACCGAGAACCGGTCGGCCGGCTCGCTCCCGAGCACGACGTTCCATCCGTGCTTGTCCGTCACCATGATGCGCCCGTCGTTCGAAATCGTGTTGAAATGCCCGCACCGCGCCACGTCCCAGCGCCCGGGATACGAGTAGGCCGCCCTGTCGTGGTCGGCGATGTCGGCGCCATGTTCAAACGCGTCCCGCCTCGTCGTCGGCACGCGACGTTCCTTGGCTGGCGCCTTAGTCTTCTTGGACGTTTGGTTGGTCGGGGCAACGTCGATGGCGGGGTGGTCGCTGTTGTCGGGACGGATGCTGGCCTTCCGGGCTGGCAGCGCGCGGATGGGCACGATCGCGGCAGGCGGCTCGGACGTCTTGGTGCGCTTCGGGGGTGGCGACGCCGCGTCTCCCGTGGTAGTTGCAGCTCCAGAAGTGGTAGGGCATTTGGGGATCGTCGTGTTGTCGTTGGGTTCGTCGAACGCCTTGGTCAATAGTTCACCGAGACGTGCTTCCTGCTCTTCGTACCGGGTGTGCTGCTTGTTCAGGTGGTCCATTTGTGCTTCCAGCTTCCGCTCCACACTGCCAAAGTATTTGATCGTGGACTGCAGTGCATGTTGTTGGACCTTCTTCGCATCGAGGAATCGCTGCTCTTGCTCCTCGAGCTGCCGCCGCGCTACTGCGAGTTCTTGCGTGGCGTCCCGCAGGAACCCCGAATGGAGGTCGTCGATCTCGTCCTCGTCGTCGCTCATCTTGAACTCACCGTCAAGCATCATGCACTCGTCTTTCTGAGTGTCATAGTCTCTGTCTTGGGTGTTGTCTGTTGTCGGCGATACTTCGTTCCATCCCGCTCTGTCTCCTCCATCGCAGTCCATGACTTCCCGTTTGGTTTGGCGCTCGCTGGTGCTGCTGATTGGTCAATCGCGCCGACAATATTTTCAAGACAAAAAAATACTCGTGGTCTCCAATAACCAAACAAAGTCTTTTTTCAGCCTGACAAAGAAAACCCTTGCAAATACATGCGATCGTTGAATCGAGAATATTTATTTTAACAAGTCTTATATTATATGACATGGATAATATGATATATATAATATTGCTTCTGTATATACAACTGTCGATGTCGTCTAGTGGTTAGGACGCAAGCTTCACACGCTTGAGATCGGGGGTTCGATCCCCCCCATCGATATATTTTTCCCTTTTTTCAATATTTGGATGGGGATTGCCTGTCGGTGCCCAAAACAAAATAATACAAGCCATATATGAACTCCCAGGATCGAGCATGTGCAAGGGGTGCCTGCCAAGAAACGAGGCAAACAACTCCGTTTGGAGGACGACATTGGAAATGTTCGCCTTCGAAAATCCGGATAACGTACCCCCGACACCACGTAGAGTGGTGTTTTGTATGTGAAGGGTCTGGTCGTCCGGATAAGGCGTAAATATTCCATTTTCGACAGCACAGGATCCAAGCCGCAGAAGCCAGGATGGCCCGACGAGTGAACCCAGGCAACAAGCGCGCGTCCAAGACGTATGAGCGCCCAGGTCTGAGCGAAGAAGAAATCGAGGAGATTCGAGAAGCCTTCAACCTCTTCGACACGGACGGCAGTGGCACCATCGATCCCAAGGAACTCAAGGCCGCCATGCAGTCACTCGGGTTCGAGGCGAAGAACCAGACGATCTACCAAATGATCGGCGACATCGACAAGGACGGGTCGGGCTCGATCGACTTTGAAGAGTTTCTCGATATGATGACTGCAAAGATGAGCGACAAGGACTCGCGGGACGACATTCAGAAGGTGTTTAACCTCTTTGACGACGACCAGACGGGCAAAATCTCGCTGCGAAACCTCAAGCGCGTGGCCAAGGAGCTGGGGGAAACCATGTCGGACGCAGAGCTTTTGGAAATGATCGAGCGAGCCGACGGCGACCAAGATGGAGAAATCAACCCCGAGGAATTCTACGCCATCATGACGAAGAAGACATTTACTTAACTCAATATACACTGGTACGATGAAAGTCGACATGGATGAAAAAGGTTTCTTCCACGTGGGGTGCAGATGGAAGGTAAGGCTGTTGCAACATCTTTGCCGATAGTGATCGTCTAATCTCTTGCCATTTTCAATTCGACAAGGCAGAATACCCTCTGAAGTCATCTTTTTCATCGAGTCCCGACTTCTACACCAATATTTACTACTTTCCCACATCAACTTTTGCATCATCCTGGGCTGTGCGAGTCGAGTGTACGGATAAAATGTTTTTTCCGGTTATGTTGCAAATAAAGGATGAATACAAATCCTCTTCACGGCGGCGACAGCACTCCGATGAGCGGCGTTGTATTGGCGACTGCGGGCTATGATCACACGATCCGCTTCTGGGAAGCGGCGTCGGGTACATGCACGCGCACTGTCAAGTACCCCGACTCGGTAGGAGTCTCCATGTGCTGTTCCTTCTGACGCTGAGTTGGTAGCAAGTGAACTGCCTCCAAATCACGCCCGACAAGAAATACATCGTCGCGGCTGGGAACCCCCACATTCGGTTGTTTGAGATCAGCAGCAACAACCCAAACCCCGTGCGAAGTTACGACGGGCACTCGGGGAACGTGACATCGATTGGGTTCCAGAAGCATGGCAAGTGGATGTTCAGTGGGTCGGAGGATGGCACGATCAAGATCTGGGACCTTCGGTACGGCATATCCTCCCTTTGCTGTGCGATTCCGACCGCGGCACTCTAGTGCGCAGGGATGCCAGCGCAATTACGAATGCTCCGCGCCGATCAACTCGGTCACGTTGCATCCAAATCAGGTACGGCGTCCTCAGCCGATGGCACCGCCGACGGAGGTGCTTGTAGGCCGAACTCATCTCGGCCGATCAAAATGGCTGCATCCGCGTGTGGGACTTGACGTCAAATACGTGCTCGGCCAAGATCTCCCCCGACGGGGAAAACGCCGTGCGCTCGGTCGACATTGCCAAAGACGCGAGCACGCTCGTGGCGGCCAACAACCAAGGAACGTGTTTTGCGTATACGCCCAAAAGCTCGTACGCCCACCCTCATCTATCTGATTTTTATATTGACGACGACCGCAGGGACCAGTACGAATTACGCCACACGTGGCAAGCGCACAACGAATATGTGCTTAAAGTGCGGGTATGTCCGAATGCGCGCTACCTCGCGACATGCTCGTCCGACAAGACAGTCAAAGTGTGGAACATGGCAGACATGTCCCTCCTCCACACGCTCCAGGGCCATCAGCGTTGGGTCTGGGACTGCGCCTTCTCGGCCGTCTCATCGTATCTCGTCACGGGTACATCCGTGGATGATCGTTCCACGAGTGACTTATGAATGGTCGTAGCTTCGTCCGACCAGATGGCGCGGCTGTGGGACCTCAGCAGCGGTGACACGATCCGCCAGTACAACGGCCACCACAAAGCCGTCATTTGCGTCGCCTTGGACGACAGTGTGGCCGAGGCCCCGACCAGCTCGAATGAATCGAGATAAGAAAAAGCACGTTCCTGATTGATCGCACCGTTTTCTTGGTGCAAGAATGAGGTGTGCAATACTACGTAGTACAAAGGATGGCATGCATGTACCCATCGGAGGACATCCTATTCGATGGGCGAACTTTTGGCCTTGTCGATTCTCCTCGACGTGGGCGGTCATTGAACCCCGGAGACTGAATGAATTGAAAGCAGTGTTTGAGGCAATCCAAGAGAATATAATTCAAAACGACAAAGCAATTCCCGTCGTGGGGGCTGGCAGCGTCTTGCTGACGACATGCTGTGAGATGAATTTGGCCATGGCGGCGTGAGCCTCCGCTGCTGCTTCGAGGGGCATGAAGGCAAAGTTGTGGTACATGTAGGGATGCACGTGCTCGGACACGTGGACGTTGGCGCGCTTGGCTTTGGTGATAAAGAGTGTCATATCGTCCAAGAGTCCTTCATTCAGGCCGTAGACAATCTAGTGAGCTATGAAACAAAACTCGCAACCTTACGCCATACCAGCAATGGCGGCAAGCCATCGACGCGGTGCAACGCTGGTGACGCAGCTGCCAAGAGCTCCATCTTGCCGCCCAAATACATCTCGCCCCACTCGACAAGCGTTTGCCTGCCACGTCAACCACGGTCAGATGAGATTGGGTCCAGGACGTACTTGTTGCCAATGTCGAGCGTAGTCGAGTACGAGGCGGCCTCGGGGCTCAAATTCAACCAAGGGGAGCTGAGGACGGCACACACTGGCATCGGGAGCTTCTCGATCAAACTGCGCTGCAATATGGACACAACCGCGTTGCCTCCTGCCGAGTCCCCCGCGAGGACGATCTTGTCGGGCGAAATGCCTTGGTCGAGCAGCCATCGGTATGCCTGCAGCACGTCATGGCGAAGGGGAGATATGCTGAAGGACACACCTCCATCATTTGGTCAATGGCACGTGGAAACACGTGCTCGGGCGAGAGACCGTAGTCGACACTGAAGACCTTGGCCGCGACGCCTTGTCGTTCAAGTGCCTCGATGATCGGCGCGATGGCCGTCAACGCCATGCAATCAGCGGACCCCGAGACGAACCTGATGGAAGCAAGGAAGACCACGAAAGATTGAGAGGCTGTCGTACCCACCGCCATGCAGAAATAGCACCACAACCGACGCGCTCAATGGGATACTCTTGTCGCCGTACCACAAACCTAGACGCACAAGATAAACAGATGGGGAGGCGACCTATGCACCTTTGACAGTTGGTGTGTCCACGATTTGGTATGGCCTAGACATCGGAGCTCAGTTGTGGTCGAGAGGGTGGTTGGTAAAACCTGTACACGAGACGTTGGGCGAATGCAGCAGCAGCAAAGGCCGCGCGAACAAGCGGTGTCGGCAATTGAGTGAACACGAGGAGATACCGACAGACGAGGGCGTCGACGTAGCTCCAGCGCGGATCCGGCCGGATGAAGACCGCCAAAAGAGGCGCTACGAAGAAGTGCAGGGCAAGGATCGCGGGGTGAGGATGGAACGGCACGTCAAAGAAGCCCATCTTGAAATTTGGAAAGTGAGGAGTATCTGAGGGGTGAGGTTTTAGGACAGTTCGACTCTGCACCAACAACCCAAGTGCAGATTCGTCCGCCCGCTTGCCGTTGCAACGGTCTCAAGAAGTGGCGCCTCCTCACTCGCCCCACAACAACCAAATTGATACTGCACACCCTTTGACTTCGTTGCATGTGTTCAGAGTCCATGAGGTCCGTCGTGACAACCGTGAAAGATCCAACACCCGAACGAACGATGGCGATGAAATCAAATTTGAGAGTTGCGTTATCCGGATGATTCCGCGCTTTTTCAAATCTGAACAAAATGGCGGGGATCCATCAAGACTTGGGCCTTCTCAGCATCGCACCGACAGTGCTTGGTGGGTCCATGATGGCAGACATTTCTGCACCCTCATGCGCCATGAATAGCTTCTCTGTACCAAGCGGGATTTCACACAAGCAAAGATGTTCAAGGGATTCACGCCCGAGAGCTCTCAAACGGTACCGAGACAGCTCATTGATGAGATTTCATCGATGATGATAGTGGTGAAAATCTCACTGCAAGACGCTGCCAGTGTTCTCAATGCCCTTAAAGGTGTCCATCGTATGTCCATCGGAGTTTCCGCGCTTGATGTGTATCGGGTTTGGACAGGCTTCTCCTTTCACGTGCCTCATTCAACATCTAGCAAACACAAACACAGAAACCCATTCAGACGTTTATCCCAGACATCGACTCGATCCTCGGTGGTGGTATCCCCATTGGCGAAATCACTGAAATATGTGATCCATGAACTTCTCTGTCCGCCCTAACAACTAGCCTTAGGTGGAGTTCCGGGAATTGGCAAGACCCAGATGAGGTAATTCGATTACCTTCAAGTCGAGAGTTTGAAGAGATCGAATAGCATCCACCTCGCTTTATGCGCTCAATATGGCGACTCAAAGAGACTCTCTGAATCGATCTACATTGGCATGTCCCCGAAACTCACTTGTCGAAGATCAACTAATGTGCCGGTCTCACTAGACACGGAAGGAAGTTTCTTGGTGTCGCGCGCCAAAGCCATGGCTGAGTCAATGGCAGATGAATTTCGAGATGCTGCTCCCCATGATGTCGTTGTGGTACTCCCGTTCCCTCAACTTTGAATCCTCACATGGTTGGCCAGACGAAAGAAGTGCTCTTGCGGGGCATCACCTACTACCGAGTGTACGACTACCAAGAGCAACACGACGTGCTTCTCGCCCTTGCCAGGCAACTCGCTTCCCGTTCACACGTTTGTCTACTTCGAAATTATCATCCTTCAATCGTACCAAGGTCCGCCTCGTTGTCGTGGACAGTGTTGCTTTTCATTGCCGCCATGCCTTTGACGATAACAGTGGGCGCGCCCGCGCGTTGCACAATTTGACCGTCGCCTTACGAAAACTGCTTCAAGACTTTCCCATCGCAGTACGCAATCCATGAGATTTGGGTGCCCATGAGACGACACATAGATCGTCCTCATCAACCACGTGACAACGTCTGTGATGGAAGGCACCGACTCGTCCATCGTGCCAGCGCTAGGTGGAGTTCTCATGATGCACGCCGTGCTCATACGTTGCAGGGGAAGCGTGGTCGCATGCCATCACGACTCGGCTCGTCCTGAGTTGGGAAGTACGTTCGACTCGATCTATCTCTAGTCCTTTATTATTCCTTGTAGGATCAAGTGCGCACGGCACAGATTGCCAAGTCCCCGTCCGAGCCACCACGGGCTTGTCATTTCGAGGGCACGAGGCATCCCATTTCGTGTCATTTGACGCACTTTGTAGTCACAGAACGCGGAGTGCGACCTTTTAGTCGGAAGCGCAGCCGCAGTGACGACGCCTCCCCGCTCTGCTAGCCCCCCAAGATGACAATGGGACAGAATAGATTATTGAAACATGGCGCGGATCTGACTCGGCGTTTTGTCGTCGTTGAAGTGACACGTCAAATACCGGATGCAATCGAGCAACTGGTCGGCGGCGGCAGGTGGGTTGTTGGACATCGTCTTGGCCAACAGGAGGGCTTTGAGGCACCGCTTCATCTACGCCGCCATGATTGTAGCGTTGCCGTCTATCCTACCTTGACGTCGGATTTGTTGGCGCGAAACACGCCTTTGGCCGTGCTGTGGTCGTACACGACAATGGCCGCCGTCATGGCGCGGAGGCAAAAGAGCTCCGTCGTCGCGTCGACGTCCCTGGGGTGGAATTACAAGACGCAGTCGACACACGACGTACTTTCGATGGGCCACGTACGCGCACGATAAATTGGCCAACTGGGCCACCACCCGTGTGTGTGTTTGGTCCTACAAAACACATTTTCAAAGCCGATCGAAGGTCGATCGACGCCGTACGTGATCATCCTGAAGGGTGCGGATGACGGCCTTGAGCATGGGCATGTGGTCAGCCACAAAGAACGAGAGATGGTTGGCCGTGGACTCGGGGACGCTAGAGCATCACGTCATCATACATCGTCAAGAGCGGCGCCGTACAGCTCGGACTGGTTGTCTTTGTTGGCGGCGATATATCGCCTGTAATAACTTAGGTCGTTTTGGATGGATGGATTCATCGTCTACGCGGGAATATCATCACATGATGAGCATGCGTGCACCCACCTTGAGGTTGTCAAAGAGGAGACAGAAGACCAAAATGTCGGCGAGTCGCCTAAAGAGCTCTGGGTGCGCATCTGAACCTACGGACATATTATGCGCACGAGTGGGGGACGCCATCGGTTCTACCTTCTTTTGCCAACGTGGACACGAGTTGATGGAACACGATGCCTACGTATTGACATGACGACGGCGTTCCTGTATCCTTGACGTTGACTGTACTTTGCTTGGCCGCGACGTGGTAGAACTCCTGGATGAGCTCAACATTCGGAATCAATTGACTGAGACTGTCCCGGCGGTAAGATTCGTTCGTTGGTGACGACATGCTCTTTCGGATCTGATCCTGGCATCCCCTGTACTCCTCCATCTTGACCAGCGTGGCCTTGTTCAACGACACAAGGTCGGTGGCACTCGCATAGAGCGCTCCGAGCGCGCCGTCTGTCGGGGCTTCCATCTCGGGTTCTATGTCCTCATGAGCATGTGCATCATTCACAGGAGATGATGCGCACCACCGAAAGCTATCGCGCTCTTGCCCTTCTGAATGGCGTTTCCCATCGCCTACCGCCGAGTGCGAGCCCCAATATTTGCCAAAATTCCACGGGGGTTTTCACAGACCCCACTGCTGGCGGTTTCCCCAAGAAGAACATTTTCAAAAAGATCACTTGGCAAAGCAACCGGATAATATTTTATCCGGATGTCGACTTGAGCATCAAAGCATTTGAGCCAGGAGGCGCGCCTCGCCCTTGCGCCTGACGTCAAATATATTCCCCGATTGCTTCGAGCAAGGACGATTGCCGCGGCGATTGCACATGACCACAACAGGAGCCTACGTTGAGTATCTTCCAACTTTGAGATGGGATGTCGAAATCGCAAATGCAAATGCTTGGGCAAAGAAGTGCAACAAGGATGTGGATCAATGAACCCAGTGCTTGTCATGGGCCCGGTGCGATCACCAGCACACGAAAGGATGGAATGCAGTGGCTCCGTGGGATATCGTTCCTTTGGGCAAGGAGGCACAGTGGGGATGATCTTGAAGGGACCAAGTGTAGAGTATTCGTAGTGCCGACATATCCTCTACGGACGAGGGCTCTTGCGTTCGATTTCCCCCTACAACATGCACGCACAACATGAAATGATCACCATCGATTCATGGATGCGAGATACCGAGTGTGTGGGATTGTGTATTGATTCGCGTTTTGGGCGTGAAATCGCCAATGCTGGTAAAACGCACCAATATAAACGGACAAAACAGTCCTCTTGGGGTTTCAACGTCATGAATAACGTGGGCATAAAACGTGATTGAAATTAACACAAGCACGCGGCGCGTGAACATGACAATGGAGGCAGCACAACCCGACTTTCCGTAATGGTCAGACACCTCGACTCTTCGTCACCGCCAGGCACCGCACCCACATTTGGCAGTGGCGCAGGCTTCCTCGTCATCTTCGTCCTCGGCTTCGTCGTCATCTCGCTCTGCTTGTCCTGCGCCAAGTGCCTCTACCAAAAGTTCTCGCTCGATCGGCCGACGGACACGACGCAAGCGCTCTTGAACAACAAGTTGGTCACATGGCCACAGCTTTATGATGTCTCTCACACGCGTTTGTCTAGTTTCCTCGACTGTATGCCTGGCTTCACCCGCAGCGACATTGACGACGGGTATGTCGATTCATTTGTCGCTCGACAAATGCTGACCATGAGCAACTCCATTCTCGTCTAGGTACCCAGACGCCGAGCGATGGAAGTGCAGCATTTGCGCCTTTTGGAACGTTGTCGGCACTTCTGCATGTCTTCTCTGCGGCACGGCGAACGGTCGGACTTTCGCATTCGTCCCTTTCGATTTTGGACGACTCATGTAGAAGTCCTGGGTGCCCCGGCCCTCGACCGCAGCACCTCGTATCAAAAATTCTTGGCCTTGCTCTACTCCAAGGCTACCGCGCCAGCCAAGTGGAACGCGCGGCAGCGGAGCGCGCGGCTGCGACTGCAATGGACGCGCGAGACCGACGCCCGCATCTCGTGGACGCGACATTTCACGCACTCGAAGCACAACCCGGCGCACGTGCTCCAAGTCGTACGTTCGTTCGTTCGTTTTTGAGCTGTGTTGACACGCTTGCAGGTTCCATCGTCGACCATGGACAACGAAGTCAACATCGCGTGGGAAAGCACCGTCGTCCACTCAACTCGAGTTGACGGTGGGGCGCTTCCTCGCATGATTGGCGTGGGTCAGAGCCCGGTACGCTTGAGCGGCGTGAACGACGCTTGCGAACTGCATTCGTCGCGGATGCTCCAATGGACCGACGCAACGTCCGACACTGCCGCATCGTGCACGGTCATGGGCGACACCTTCCCGCGTTGGAAATGGGACGCGCTCTTGGCGGTCTCCCAAATCGCGTTTCCACTCAAGTACACGTGGTTTCTCCAACAAGTGGCCGATTTGGTCACGCCGTATGCCCAGGGGTAGGTGTTCGTCGTCATCGTGATGGTAAAGATACGTAGTCATCTCTGTCTGTCCACGAACCGCACCAAAGTCTTTTGCGAGGCGATGGAGAGCATGCTCAAGATAGACGACAACGCGCTCTGCTGCATCGCGCGATTTGAATTCCACGGCGAGCCAGGCATTGATGCTGGGGCTGTCCAGCGGGAATGGTATGGACGGGTGACCGTGATAGGCATTGATGGGTTTTGTATGACAGGTACTTGCTCGTGGCCCAAGGCCTGATGCAAGAAGACTCGGGGCTGCTCTTTCTTTCGAATCGAGACGACCATTCGTACTTTATCAATCCCAACTCTGACTACGCGTTCAAGCAGTCGTCGTACGCTGCCGTGGTATATAGTTTGTACTGACAATCGTACGACAGAGACACAAATTTGAACCATTTGGAAGCCTACCGTGCCATGGGGCGATACATTGGTCGTGTGTTACTGGATGGCCAAGTCATCCCCCTCCGCTTGAACGCTGTCCTTTTCAAAGGTGACGACGACACATGACAACTCATCGTGACATCTCATGCTTAGTCATGCTTGGGACGCCCCTCTCGTTGGACGATGTTGAATGCCTCGATCCTGCCATCTACAAGAGGTTTGACCTGCTTTTGTCGTATTTTACACGGCGATAGTTTGCTCTACATTTTGGAAAATGCCAACGTGGATGCCTTGATGCTCACATTTTCCGCAACGGAGCGCCGCGGGAACGGGGTGGTCGAAGTCGATTTGATCGAGAATGGCCAGCATCTTGCTGTGACGGAAACCAACAAAGTTGAATACGTCGACCTCATGGTATTACTCGATGAGTTGCCAAGTTGACGCAAAATGTCTAGGTGAAATATCTCTTGTTTGGCCGCGTCCAGCACCAAATGATGGCATTCCTCGAAGGCCTGCATGAGATTGTACCACCAGAGATACTAGTTCCGTTTGATCACAAAGAAGTACATGACGATGACTTATTGAATCAATTTGGCTGACGTGTCATAGCTCGAACTCGTGCTCTGCGGGCTGGGCGAGATCGACGTGGACGACTGGAAGCACAATACAATCGTGTCGCTCAATCTCCGCATGTGTAGCGTCGTCGACGTATGCCTGAATCGATGACGTGATCATGATGTGCTTTGTTGTGGTAGTGGTTTTGGGAGATTCTCCAAGCAATGAGTAGCGAGGACCGAGCGAGGCTGTTGCAATTCTCCACGGGATCGTCGCGTGTACCCGTCCAAGGATTTCGAGGTGCGTCTCTCGTCACCACATGTGTGTGGTCACATGACCTAGCCCTGACGAGTTACGACGGCAAGATTTGCTACTTCAATTTGAAAGGCATTTCGTACACCCCGGGAGCGTATCCTGTTATCCATGCTTGCTACAACCGTGTCGACTTGCCCATGTACCCGACCAAGGCGCTGCTGGAAGAGGCCGTCCAAACGTTGTTATTATCGGACCCCACAGGGTTCTCGATCGAATAGAGTTCTTATTGTATTTCCAACGCATATGTAATGAATCTGCATGCTCTGCCTACTGACGATCGAACGATGGACTTCGTCGCGACATGTCTGAAATGACATTCAGTCCCCTCCACAAGTTAAAGTGGGACATTTGAAACTTGTGCAATATTTTCATCAGGCATGCAATCTTTTCTCAGCTTTGATGCCGATCCGACGCCTCCGACACAAAAGTGTCAAGGGTGTTGGGGCTTTCAAACGATCAAGTGCGTCAGCTGTGCGACACCAAGAAGGATGGATGATGTACAATTTTGGTGAGGGGTTGGCTGAAGAAAACAAGAGGGATTCATTCTAATTGATTTATTTTATTTACACTTTAGATAGGGGGTATTCTACATCCTGGAACGGAAACGCATTCTCAATTATAAAAAGCTAGCCTCGTCGTCTTGGGTTGTGTCTTGATGTCTACTGAAACGTTTTGTCGCATTCGGCAATGTACGCGTCCAAACCACCAGTGGCCGCCAAGAGCAAGCCATGGAACGGCGGGCTCGGGTCGTTCGGGTGGGTCTTGAATTCGGGGTGGTATTGTGTGCCAAAGTAGAACGGGTGGATGTCGCGGTCCAATTCAGCAATTTGCATGCGGAGGCCCTTGTCGCCGCGGCCAACGTAGTGCAAACCAGCGCCTTCCAAATCCGCAACAAAGTCGGGGTTGATTTCATACCGGTGACGGTGGCGTTCCAAAATTTCGGGCTTGTTGGCATACAAATACGACGCGAGCGAGCGCTTGCCATTACGGGCAGGTTCCAGGACGGTCGAGCGGGCGCCCAAGCGCATCGTGCCGCCCATTTCGTTGGGGTTGATTTCGGGCATAAAGACAACGACCTTCTTGTCCGTGAATTCGTCGAACTCGCCACTGTTGGCGTTCTTCCAACCGACGACGAAGCGAGCGTATTCGATGGTCGCGACTTGGAACCCCAAGCAGATGCCGAGGTACGGGACCTTGTGCTCACGGGCATAGTTGGCGCAGAGCACTTTGCCGTCGACGCCGCGGTCGCCAAACCCACCGGGGACGACGATGCCGGCGCAGCTCTTCAACCGGCCCCACGCGTCGTCGTATTTTTCAGGCTCGGACGAGCGCGTCGTCGTGTCCAAATCCACAGATTCAATCCACTCGATGACCAAGTCGTGGTTGACCTTCATGGCAGCGTGCTTCAACGCCTTGATCACACTCAGATACGAGTCTTGAAGGCCCGTGTACTTGCCGACCAACGCAATTTTGACGGTCTTTTCGAAGTTGTCGACGCGGTGCGCCATGGCCGCCCATGCATCGAGGTTGGGTTCGAGGTACTTGTCCATGAGGTGCAACTTGGACAAGAGGATGGACGCGGCGCCTTGGCGGGCCAAAAGCAACGGCACGTGGTAGATGTTGCTCACGTCGTGGACGCTGAGCACGTGGTTTTGGCTCACTTGGCAAAACATGCCAATCTTGGCCCGGGTCGCGGGTTCGAGTTGTGTCGACGCACGGCAGATGATCACGTCGGGGGTCAAGCCGGCACTGCGCAATTCCTTGATCGCGTGTTGCGTCGGCTTGGTCTTTTGTTCGCCGACCGTACCCATGACAGGCACCAATGAGACGTGGACCAAGCAAAAGTTTTCGACACCGACCTTGAATTGGAATTGGCGGATGGCTTCCAAGAAGACCATGCTTTCAATGTCACCGACGGTACCACCGACTTCGATCAAACAAATGTCGGCGGGCTTGCCATCTTCTTCGACGGGGATTTGTGCCACCCGTTCAATCCACGCTTGGATCGCGTCAGTTACATGGGGGACGACTTGAACGGTCTTGCCCAAGTAATCGCCGCGGCGTTCGCGGCGAATGACTTGTTGGTACACCTTGCCGGTTGTGATGTTGTGGTCCTTGGTGAGCGTGATGCCCAAGAAACGTTCGTAGTTGCCCAAATCGAGATCGCCTTCGCCACCGTCGTCCAAGACAAACACTTCGCCGTGTTCGAACGGGCTCATGGTGCCGGCGTCACAGTTGAGGTACGGGTCAATCTTGATGGAGGTGACACGGAGACCACATGCTTTGAGCACGACACCAATGCTACTGATGGTAATGCCTTTGCCAAGGCCACTCACGGTGCCACCGGTCACAGCCAAGTACTTCATTCTTTGGATCAAATTCAACAATGAAACTCCACGAGAAGATTGATCCTGCACAAACCAATGCCCTGCGTCCACGATGAAAATATTTCATAAGTGACAGGTATTCGATTAAACAGGTTTATCGGCCTGTCCATCGCGCAGAAAGGCCAATATGAGATATCCATTGCACGGAAGGATTCATTTTCAGAGGTATCCAAGTCGCGCCCAATTTTCAACCAAACATCTCGAGGGACAATTCTGCGGTATCCATTCAATGACAAGTTTGGGCTTTTGGTTAAATTTGATCGTCAAACCAATCGAATAATATTCAAATTCCTGCTACTTAATTTATTATCATTGGTGTTGTATGGTGGTTGATCGCTACGTTACATCGGTGCGACATTTTGAGCCAATTCATCGAAAATTGAAGCAATGCCGAGAACGTCCCTCCATTCAAAAGTCCTGATTTCAAGAGCATATCAACCCAAATAAATTAAATTTCCGAATAAGAATACTATCTGTTGGCGTGTTTATTTCGGACATGTCCCAAATGAAACCAGCCAGTGGGAGACGCTCCCTCCACATGCACGCGGACCCCACGACGACGTCGATCAGTGAAAATGGCGGCGAAGAAGGCGGCGCTCCTTTTTGGTGGTCTGACGGTTTACGCAACCGCCACCATTGGCACGTACATCTACATGTATGACCCCAACAAAGGCAACGCCAAACCAATCACCGGTGGTGAGCGACAGGCTCGCTTCGACAAGAACTCGGCCGAGTACGACAAAGGTTTGTTAATCTCCATAATGGCGGATGCTCATGCAACCCTTGCTTTCCATGTAGAAATTGACTGGGATGAAACTATGGTGGGCATCAAACTCATGCGGCGCTTCCTTCTTCAGAATGCCTCGGGCTCTGTCCTCGAAGTCGCCGCAGGCACGGGCCGCAACGTTCCATACTACAACAACGACACGAAGGTGCTTTTGACGGATTTGAGTGCCCCCATGCTTGCGCAGATCAAAAACCTGCCGTCGCATATTCGAACGGCCGTCATGAGCGCCGAGAAGCTGGACGTGCCGGCAGGCGAATTCAACACGGTCGTCGATACGTTTGCACTCTGCAGTGTGGACAACCCTGTCCAGATGCTAGAGGAAATGCAGCGCGTGTGCAAATCTGACGGGAAAATCCTCCTCTTGGAGCACGGGAAGAGCCATTACTCGTGGCTCACGTACGTCTTGGACAAGTTTGCGCTCAAGCACGCCGAGCGCTGGGGCTGTTTCTGGAACCGCGACATTTTGCAGATTGTGGCGGACGCGGGCCTCCAAGTCGAGTCGGTCTACCGCTTTCACTTTGGCACAACGTACTACATCGTCGCGCGGCCAAAGCCTAAGAGTGGTTAAGAGAATGAAGTATGTGAGTCTGTCGTTTGTTGAAGATGTGCTTGTCGTCAGCGTCGAAACGAATTTGCATTCGAAAGTGCGTATCCGGATTTCCGGATAATTATTGTGCGTGGACGAATTCAAAACCAGTTGATCGAGATGAGTGTGGGAGTCGGCGTCGTCGTGTGCCTTGAGGTGCCTGTGGGAAGCGAGTTCGGCATCGACTATGAAGCTTTCCGCACGGCTCAAAAGTTCCAAGGCGTGAAGTTGATTCCGTCGGGACTGCACTTTGTCTTTTACGCATCGAATGGCGAGCACGACAACGGCAACGGGATCCGGCAAGGCTTCTTCGTGGACATTCAGCCCAACGACGTGGTGATCCGAGTGTGGTCTGCTGACACAGAAGAACTCGTGCCCATGAAGAGCGAAGTAGACGCGGCAAACTTGACGAGTACGTGCTTCTGGGAATGATTTCTTACGAGGTGTTTTCGTGCATGAACAGGAGCCGTGCACAATTTTCAGTTGGATGGGAATCTGGGGGCCTATCCTCAAAAACACGCCAAAGTGTGGCACCGCCTGTCCAAGTACATTACGCATTCCGTGCTAGAGGTACAGTCTCCGTGTACCTTTGAGCGACATCAACTGATGCCTTGATAGAAATGTGGGTTGGCGATTGGCAGCACAATTACACCTGGAGATCCCGACGCGCTGTCTTCGGACTCCGCTGAAGCATTAAAACCTTATTTCCCAGACACAGCGCAGACTGCACGATTCACGACCCTGAAGAAGACGACGACGCAACTCGGCGCCCACGATTTGACAATGTACCACTTGGACAGCAGGTACACCCCTCGTTGTTGGCACTTGAGATCGTCACAACTGTCCACAGCGAACATTTGGAAGGGCTACTACGTACGCAGTACGGTTGCGATTGGGTATGTTTTACTCGTTGACGATGGCCATTTTTGATTCGCGTGGTTGTAGCAAGCTCTCTTGGGGGAACTTCAATTGTCGTTTGTTCTCTTCTTGCTCATTTCCTCCTTGGATGCGCTCAATCAATGGAAACAGGTTTTGTCTTGTTCGCCACGTCTGGGTCTTGATTTATATCTGTAGTTTGTCTGGCTGTTGTGTTCGTGCGAGCACGCCGTGACGACTCGTCCTGACCTCTTTATTGCTTTTCTCCAACTCATCCACGTCCATCTGGAACAAGTCTGACGCCGTCGACCAATTGCAACTGATCCACCAATTGTAGGTCGGGGCTGATTTCTTTCAAGACGAAGTGGCCAACGAAAACTTTATCAAAGCCTCGCTGGCATCGCTGTTTGAAATCCTCAACGACGACACGCTGGATTCCAGGGTACAAATATAACACAACGCCACGCACTAAGATACCATAGCTCTTGCAACGCGCGACCAAGTTGAAAATCTTCCTTAAAGATCGGTTCCAGCTCCAATTCGACGTCATGGGAACGTACTGCTTTGGCGACGACGAGAGTGCCCCGGCCGTGGTCTTGCCCGACGAGGTACATGAACATTGAAAGCTTTTATCGTGAGCGCCGGGTCGTAGCTTCCGTCGTTTGTGTTTACGCAAGACACGGCCGACACGGACGATTCGAATCGCCACGTGGCCCAAGAGTTGTTTGCGCGCACGACAGCCTCGATGGAATAAACACCGATTGGCTATACACTCTATTGAATTGCATTGTCCTAAATTAAATGTACGGCACGGAGCCGATCACACCAAATTCAATGATCTTCCACTTGAGCGCGGCCGCTTCTTCGTCGTATTCGCGGCGGAACGCAAAGATGTAAAAGTTGGCTTGGATGTCGTCTTCCGCGCCTTCGATGATTTCACCTTCGCGGTTGCGGATGCAGTTGATCTGCTGGGCCATGAGCTGGATACCAATGATGGGCGCTTGTTTGTCTTCCGCCTACCCATCCGTCGTCGTCATGCACTGAAAACAAACCAAGACCACGACGCACCGAAAGCGCAATGACCGTGACGTTGCGAATTGCCAAAATGTTGGGGTCCACGACCAATCCCTCCGACTTGCGGTCGCGAATGGCAAAGTTCACTTGGTTGTACGCCGCTTCGCCCATCCATTGCTTGAGGTCTCGACTGTTGCCGCGCAAGAACGCATCCAAGACGTGCGGCACGACGTTTTCAGCGACCGCCTACACCCGACAAGTCAGCATGATTGCGCCAATCGCGCGTACATCTTTCCACGTTTCCACATCAAAGGACGGATCCGCGCGGCGGATTTCCTTGATCGCAATGCTTTCCGCGGTTTCCCCAAACAAACCGTCGTAGATCGACGACATGCGATAGACCCACCTACACAAAGATCGTCAGTCAGACTGTGTGGAACCAGCGGCAGTCCGTACGGGTTTTGGCTGGTTTCCCAGTATTCGCGCACATCTTCCGTCGCGTCGCCGACCTTATCGCGCGCGGTCTTGGCGGTCGCGCCGAGGGTCTGACCCGCCTTGGTCTTGGCTGCTTGTTGCGCGGCGTCGAGCAGGCCCTGGATGATTGGGGTTTCCTTGAGACGCGCGGCCACGCGTTCCCACGCGGTCTGCTCGCCCTTGACAAGCACCATGGCCGTGGTGCCCGTATACGCCGCGGCTTCTTCGCCGCCCTCGGTTTCGACCTTCTTGGAGCTCTTGTCCGCCAATGACGACGTGAGGGTTTCTTCGATCGACTTCTTCTTGTTCATGCCAAAGACTTCGTAGAATGTTTCGACCAACGTTTCCTTGACCCCCTCAGTGTTGTTCCCCACGACCTTTGCCGTGGCATCGTTGAGCGGGTCGAAGAATTTGGACTTGGCTTCCTGGAAGTATTCGCTCTTGGACGCCTCTTCCTTGGCCTTGCGCAACGTTTCTTCAAACTCTTCCTTGGTTTGTTGCGCGCGCTTTTCAAATCCCGACGCTTCTTCTTTCGCCTTGCGCAACGTTTCTTCAAACTCTTCCTTGGTTTGCTGCGCGCGCTTCTCGAATTCGTCCTTAGCCTCCTTGGACTTTTCGGTCGTGTCCTTTACGACGTCCTTGTTCAACTCCGCTTGGATCTCTTCCTTTAGTCTCTGGAAGAAGCTCATGTTGCGCACGTTCAAGTTGGCATTCGCGCTGGCGTGGCCCGTCGCGCGGACACGCACAGCCGCACGGAGAAAGGTGTGGCGGATCATTGATGATGATGGCGTCAAAGCCTCGATTGAACGTATCCGGATGATTCGCGGACGTTTAATCCAATAGTTTTCGCCACCCAATGATGCGTCGACAAAACCGGACACACTCCATTGGCTAATATGTGCTTTCATTAGCCAATCAATTACATCAAAGTTTATTTAACGACCATCTATTGGACAACGAGAAAGGCACAGCAAGCCATGGCTCTTTCTGTGATGCAACGATGGTTGCCTGTCTATTCCTTTCTTAATTCTAAATAAATAAAGTCTATGTTTGGGATAGACTCGGGCTTAATAATAGATGAATCCTTCAAATATTTCATTTATTTCAAGTGGATATTTTTGGCTTGTCCATGCATTTTCAGCTTGTGAGTTGTCGGAGTGGCGGTTTCAAAATCGAAACCGTTGTCAAGTTGACGCGGAGGAGGTCCGACGCCGACACGCGGGCGGGTTAAGTCCCAATGCCAGACATAACAAAAGATGCCGAGCTGCTCAAGAACCTCGGGCGGCTCGTCGAGTCGATGCCGACGATTGACAGCGCCACAGGCACAACCGTGTCTGCGTTTGGGGACTTGGCAATGATCGGCGCCGAGAAGAAACCCCACGAGCACTTTGATTTCGAAAAGGAAATGGACCCAAGGATTCCATTCTACCTCCAAGGGAGCACCGAATTCCAAGAAGCCTCGGCGATGGAGCAACGGCGGCGATTGAAGCAAGCTCAGAAAGTGAACGAGGCGATTTTGCAGTACTGGCGGGGCTTTCCCAAGCTTATCATCGTCGACGACGACGTGATCACAAAGGACGAGTACATGCAAGTGATGCTTCTCGTGTTCAAAGTCCTCCGGAGCGAGGGCTTTGACAAGGCGACGGCATCGGAGCAGATCGAGAAGGACTGGATTGTTGATTCGAGGTCCCGAGCGTACATGAACGTCACGCTCTTCCACGACGCCCTCTTTGAACTCGTGCGACGATTCTGAAGATAATGCACCATGTGCTCACATGATTGCTGTCTAGGTCGATGTGTGGACATGCGATATTGAAGAAAGCACGTACGTTCGCTTCCTCGACCTTCTCTTTAAACGCATTGCCGTACGACGAATCTTCCCACTGCGTATCCTCCCATTTGGATCTAGGTCCGCGCAATCGTCTTCTTTGATGGGACGGTCATCAAGGTCACCCTCGAGGACAAGTCCAAGAGCATCCACGAACTCATGGCCGAGGCCGTCCCGCTCGCGACGCTCAGTGCCTTCAGCCACATTGCCCGCTACATGGGGGACTCGTCGATTGCAACGATGGGCGAGCTCGCCCACGCCAAGCCAGTCGACATTGAGCGCATGCGGCTTGAGTACATTGAGAAGAACCACCTGTCGACCGAGAAATTTGGCTCGGATCTGTTCCAGGTAGACGAGGATGAGTGGTCATGTCCAGCCAACATGTACAGGTGCTCGAACTCATGGCGCGGATATCGTCTGGACCGTCCAACAGCCTCCACTCGCTCCTCGACCTCACGCGCGCCGACCCAGAACTCATCGACTGCATGCGTCAAACGTTCGTGTCGGCGCGCAAGATTTCGACGACCAAGCAAACGTTGATGGTACGCATCGTCGAAGAACTGCGCAAATTTGGCGTTGGCGAGAAAATCATCTCGAGCGAAACGATGGCCGAGGACACGTACCAGAACCTCTTTGACCTGTTTATTGTCAAGACGGGGGTACGTCGACGACATTTACAAAAAGTGACGATGGGTCGCGAAGGCCGAGATTGCAACGATGGCCAAGAAAGACCTGACGCGAATCAAGGTGCAGATGGAACGACATGGGCTGTACGTGCCCGAGGACATGCTCGAAACCAAGTACAAGGAATTCTACGAGACCGTGATCAACACGACGGGCGACCAAGTCGTCCAGGGGGCCAAGCAGTGGATCGTGGAAAACTCCAACGAAGAGTCACTCTCGGCATTCATCGAAAAGGATTTTAACGTGTTCAAAGAAATCGACGACGCCAAGCCGTTCACAGATGACGACGCCGAGTTCGCGGCGCTCACGTCGGTCCAAGACGACGACCACGACGGACACGACACGGGACTTGCAGAGGCGAAACCGATGCCGCCATCAAGTGACGGGGAAAAGCACACCAAGCAGCCAGGGACGCGTGGCAAACCCACAAAGCACGAACCAAAAAAGAAAAAGAAAACGCCGGCGCCGAAACCCGAAGCGAGGAAATCCCATGCGACGGCGCCAGCGCCTGAGCCAGCGCCAGCCTCGAAACCAGAGACAGCCGCGCCCATGCCACAGAAACCTACGAAAACGAAACGGGACAGCAAGAAAGAACCACAGCCACTCCTGCCACAGGAACCACCCAAGCCCGTGGCCCCACCCCCGGAGGTCGAACCCCCGCCATCGGAAGTGAAACCCGTCGCACTGATTCTCGAGAATGTGGAGGCGGTCCGCGTGCCAACGCCAGAGATCGTACGAGACTTGGAAGCCCGACGAGACGATGGTGGAGATGTGGATGCGAAGCCACTGTCGGTGGAAGAGGTCATGGAGGCGCCCTCAGTGGCCGCACCAACGGGCGACACAGCGGTAGTCGTGCCAGAGCCAGAGAAAATCAAGTCGGTCGAGACAGTCATCATGGAGGAGTCGTTGGTGCATGACATCTTGGCACTGACAAAACCTGTTGCGAGTGTGCCAACTGAAGGGTCACCGCGGAGACGCACGACGATCGAATGGGACGTGCCCAAGGATTCCGTCGCACCGCCAAAAGAAGAAAAAGCCAAGAAACGAAAGTACGTGCTCCACATGAAACAACATAACCTCGTCGATAGGGAGAGCCAGCCGCCGCCTCCAAAGTTGGCGAGGATTGTCGTGGGTGGCATGACGCAAGAAAGTGTGCCGGCTGTCGCGCGATACATTCACTTGCTTGGGTTTGGCGAAGGTACGACATTGAGATATTCAAGAGTCGTCCAACTCCTTGTCTCTAGTCGTCCACGCCAAGACAAAAGAAGAAGTGATTGCGCTGTGCGAACCCACGACCGGCCCCGGTGTCGTTGATCTCGTTCGTGCATGTTTCCATGTGGCCATTACATGCGCTGGACTAGGTCTGCTTTGTCGTGGGCAATCTCCTCGCGACGGCCGTTCCGATGCTGCGACTCCTCATGAACCTCGTGGGGCCACGCGTGATTCTCGTTGGCGGGGACGGCGACGAAGCCAAGACCGACGCAACTATTCACGAGGTATACTCCTTGGATATTCAGACCCTAATCTCAACACAGTGCATGGCCCAAGGCGCCGTTTACTTTGCAACGATGCCTGTCGACTACAAAGAACTGCGGAGTCAAATGCAACTCTTCTTGGAAAATTCGCCGCAAAAGTACATTTTCAAGCGCAAGCAGGAAAAACCCGCGTCGGCACTCTTCAAGGCCCTGAACCGACCGAGCGACGCCAAGCCCATGGCGGGGGCCACGCTCACGCCGATGAAGCCTCATGAGTCAATGAAAGTTGATGCGACGGGGCAGCCCACGAGCCCCGTGAAACAAAACTCGAAACGGTACGACGTCGAAACGCGGCAACTCTTCGACGCTGCACGTGTAGCCGGTCGTGGTTTGCCACGGATGTGCGACTCCCGTCGCTCAAGGACATTGCCAAGAAATCATTTTCGAAACTCTCGATGAAGGACAAGTCGTTCTTGTCTGGTGGTACGACGGACGCCAGGTCGACGCAGCGCCACGACCAACAACCCCCCGCTGCGGACGCGTCCCCGCCAAAGGGGTCCTTTCTCAACCTGCGCATCATGAAGCGGGCGGCGCCTCCTCCAAATGCAGCCCATTCGCCCGCAAAACCACCTGGCCCCGCCCATCCTCCCCCCCGGCGGTTCTCGGCCCAACCGTTTTCTTGAGAAAGATATTTAACCCTTGTGGCTCTTCGTCGAAGTCACAGTCAACGATTGATTGTTCGGATACAACCTGGATCAATGACATTAACACTGCATTGATGAGTAATGTACGGTGGTCGCTTAATTCCCCAGCCCACAACCACTCGCGCTCGTTAGTATTTCCAAGGCACAAAATTCATGGCTGTTCGATTGACTCAGACATGGCCAACATCGTGGCTCACAGTGAAAGCAACCACTCGCCACCCGAGATTTGCTTGATGTTCGATCAAAGCGTTTGGTTTCTTGAGTTCACTGCAGGGGCTGCGAGAAATCTTACGTGTGGAGACGCGAAACCATATCCAATGTGGCTGATGAATTACATATTCGACGCATTTGTTGACCTTGTCCTCGCCAGTGATAACGTACATGCACCTTCCAAGTATTTCCTGTCGAGTCGCTTTCGAATACGAAGTAGACTTTTGGGAGGGACCAAGAGGCATGGTTTCCAAGTGCGCGTGTCAAAGTACAACATTTGAATGACGATGTGCCATCGACGAATGCGCTGTGTTGTTGGTCGACCACAGTCACTTCAGGGAGTTAAGCCATGGTGTTCAATGTAGGGTCACACACGATCGACCTCAATCGTGACAAGGTGCGAAAAGTGGACAACATCGAGATTGTAAAATGTCCACGAACAGTGAAGGAGATGGTGTTGTGACCGAGGATGATATTGTCGGTAGCGTCTATTGATAGAGAGACATTCCATCCAACATGCACATGTGTTGAGATGAAGAACGGGGCATTGTGCCAAAGCAAGTGATATTGTTGCTAAATTATAATCCCCGTGGCACGTGTCTCAACTTGTCGGTTCTGTCGCATCCAAGTGTTGCGGTTGGATCATGGGAAACCATGTCCGGCTGTGACACAGGTGTGCCGCCGACGGGCGACAGGCCGGCGCCGGCCCTTCTGAAGGGTTGACCTGTTAGGGATAGGGATAGTATAGTGAAACCCTGTATATGGTGTAGGTGTATAAAGCTGGACGGTGATTGGTTGGCTTCATGCGACCCTTCGCACGAAGCGACACCCCGTCCCAGAGCTAGATGTAGCAGTTCGTGTTTGCCTGGGAACAGGTCAATAGAATAGCCTTTTCTGGGAGTCGGCGCTCCCCCAACTGTTTGTTCTGGCGACAACTCGCCACACGGAACCCATATACCAGTTCGAGTTGGCCATAACATTGTTGCTCGGTTTCAAAGCCGAAAAGGAGTGACAATGAATGTCCTTGCCGCATGCGATTTTGATCTGTTGTTCACGTACGTTCTCGCTGGTTGGGAATGCACAGCCGGGGATGGGAAACTCTACGAAGCTGCTCTCCGACAAGTTTTTCGCGTTCCAGTTTCTCAGTTCGACATATTGGATGCTCGATTTGCGTTGACAACGACGTGCCTTACGCCATATCGCGGCACGAGGTATCACTTGAAAGAGTTTGCGTCGGGAAGTCGCCGCCCTCAGTCGAAGGAAGAATTGTTGTTCAATCTCAGACATGCTCAGTTATGCAATGTCATCGAGTGAATTTTTGGAATCCTTAAGAAGCGTTTTCCTGTCCTCGCCCACCCGTTGGAATATGATTTCGCATTTCAAGTTGAAATTGTGCTTGTTCTATGCATTGTCCACTACTTCATTCGTTTACAAGGCATTGTGGATCATTTTGAACAAGAGGTTGAGGATGAAATCCGGCGCGAAGACGAACAGCAGAGGATCGGCCCCAGGCTTGCATGGGACCGGAATCAGATGAAGCTAAGGCTTGGCGCGATGAAATTGCCTCCAAAATGTGGAGCAGTATCTTCAAACGATTCATCAACGCCGTCGACGCAGCGATGGCGACTAAATGCATTAAGAGAAGAATTAAATTGCCCCACTAATCGTACGTCGCTTGCTTAAGTATTATTTGGCGCCGCAGCCACAATCATTGAGCTTCACCACGCATGCACAAAAACAACGCAGCATTCGTCTCACATTCCATGACTTCGTACGCAAATGACATTTCTTCGGCCAGAAGCTCATGATCAATACTTCTTTAGCATGTCAATGGCTAATTTGGAAGCTGTTGTCGGTGGAACTGTGCTCGCGTATTCTGGCTGGACAATACCTGTCGAAGTACATCGATATCTTCACGCCCGGCCTGTCGAAATTCACGCATTTCAACAACTATATCAGAGGCCGCCGAATGCCGAACGCGTTTCATGTGATCCATGCTTGATGCGACACGTTTGCGCTTTTCACTGGGCTCAGGACTTTTAGTTTCTTCATCCTCCGATATCAAATCGTCTTGTTCGCGCAAATGTTCCGCCTCTTGTGTTTCGATTTGCTCGATATTTGCTGTCGTTGAGACTGCCAACTGTCGTTGAGACTGCAAACTCTCCAAGTTGCAAGGGCTCCATCATAAAGGGCTTGACATAGGGAGTACTGGGGGAATTGTTTTGTCTTCCACATGGGCCATGAGGCTGGTTTGTACTTCAAAAATGTTCCCACGAGCCGTCCAGACAAATAATGCGGCACGTGGTACTTTCGTAGCCAATACCTGAGGTGTTGACAATTTGACTGACCCTTGCATACTGTTTTTTGGGCTCCATGAGTCTGGCCTTGAGTTGAACTTCAGTTTGGCAAGCGCCGCCATCCAAGCCTCCTTCTTGCATCCACTGTTGGCTATCTCTCCTAAACGTAGACTTGGCGCACTATTTCGGTCATCCACGTGGCGTCTTTTTCGTCGTTCCAGCTAGCACGTCCTTCTTCCATTCCAGTACAAGTGACTAAGCGATGTGCGGAAAAGTGGGTCGTTTCGAACCACGAGCACTTTATAACGGATCTACATCAACGTCATACCAAACCGGCACCACAATAACTCAACAATAGTTATAATGTCGTTGGAAACTGAATCAGAGGCTGAGCTTGCAACTCGACATCAGAAAAGATTCCGATCGTTGTGATATAAAAATGAAGAATGGACGCTTACAAGCTTGTGAGCGCCGGAGGAAAGTTTGAGGGGAACTTGAAATTCGCCATGTATTTCAGTTCTCTACACACGACCAACACATGATGCAATGCCAAAAATGACATGCAAAAATGAACTTACATTTCTTCGAGCTGGACGGGAAAGGTTTACGGGAACGTGAAATCCGCAACATCCTGTACAATCCAACAGGAATGTTGTCGGTGAATACATGATTTGAACTCGTTGCGTACAGCGTTCGCAGTGTCGACGGCCATGCAATTTCGGAATACGTTATGAGTGTGAACCAGCTGCGAATCTCGTGAGTCAACTCAACTCGAAGTCATGAACGCACAGTGTTACATTCTTGGGCCACTGAAATGTCGACAGAATGCTCACGTTGAGCGGAAAGCCCTGAAACGATCTAGTGATGCTTGGAAGACCCATCGAATACACTTTTTCGTACAGTGTCGTGGTGGAGTTTGACCAGACAGCCATGGAGAAATCCATTGCCTGAGACCCCTTGCTTGCAATCTGCACATATCTAGGACAATGACGTCATTGAAGAAACAAGGGTATCATGTACGAATGGTTTGATTTGGACATGTCGCCCACCGCTTGATAGGCTTCAGTGTCGACCAACTGCATGCATGTCGTCATATCCACGACGCAGAATTGAAACCAGGCCAACGACTTGGGGCTGCAGAACGCTTTGTCCCACACGCGGACACTGGTGACTGCACGGGGAGGTTAGCGTATGGGCATGTGGTCGCAGCTGTCGCCAGGCGCGGCAAGACGACGGCGAAGAGACATGCTCAACCGAGCATCCTTGCATTCTGCGATTGCGTGTTTGAATGCAGTAAAACAGATGTCTGACGAATATGGTCAGAATATCTTATAATTCAATTTAGCGCCGGTCCAAGGACATTTCATTATTATCTTTCAAGAAACTTACAAAAATCAAGATATTTAGAAAAAAAATCATTTTTCAGTCACGAAAAAATCGTGGTGAAATATTTGGAGAAAACATAACGTTGCGAAATGGAGAAAACAACGGACATATTATTTTACATGCCCCCCGCAGCACGTCCTTGCCGAGGTGAATTCCAACATTGTCACACTCACGAATCGTAGCACCACGGCGGTCTTTTGCATGTATCATGAGTCAAAGGGCATTGACGAATTAACATATACCTGGCACTTCAACTGAAATGCAGAATTGCACTACTTTAAATACCAGCGAGGGTTGCAACAATAAAAGAGCTGCTGTAATGGTCAGGGCCTTTTAGTAATCCCGATTTCAAATTTTAGTCAGTGCGCACTAAGAGGAATTTTCGTTTAGTTAGTCAACTTTAGTTAACTGAAACGCGGGTTTGCCCTCGTAGCCCATGGCACCAAATCCTCCCATATAATCTAAAGGGCTCGATATTGGAGATGACAAAGCATGAACCAATTGCCCATTGGCTGAAACATCTATAAATTCTTTGATTGGTGCAACTTGACCAATCACATCATGGGAGTTTTGCTCTCGCTCATCGAGCTTGGGACCATGGATAGAAGAAAGGATACCTGTAGCGCATTTAGTCGTCGATTCGTGAATTCTGGCAAAACCGCGCCAAATCTAGTATTTACAGCGAAAATACAATTCTATATAAACCTTTTCATGTGAGTTGCATTTAACCGATGAGATAAAATACAATCAAATCCATTTTCATGGAAAGTTGTGGCACAAACGGCGTGAATCTAAAGCCATTTCGTGGGCAGATATTTTGTCGTAGCGCGGATCGGTACGCTGCCCTGGTGCGAGGGATATGATCAAGCGACACAAAGTCCAGGTCATGCGGGAGAAGAATATTTGGGTTAACGGCTACAATTATAGTGCACCCTAGCATACTTTAATATCACACAAATTATACCTTTCATGGCAAACAGGACATAGAACACGACAGCTCTTGCCCCACCGACAAAGAATTCTGTAAAAATAGCCAAGAAATTGGGGCAGATTTGTACGAAGTACATCGACACTCACACGAAGCCAATGAAGTCTCTATAGATTTCGCGTCCATCGTCACGGTTTAGACGTGTGGAGAGCTCGTGGTAACGTTTAGGGCATATCATACATGGTACGAAGGAAGTCATCTCGATGCTTTCTCAATCGACATCTGAGGACGAGCAACAGTGTGCAAGCATCACGCATACTTTAAATAGGTGAAAATATATGCAATTTCGCCTTCTCCGGCTGAAATTTCTGTCCCGCTCTGATTATACTCCGGAGTATATGGGTTTCACCCAATTATTCTGAGCGATGCGGTAATGCCAACAAAGAGCGACCACCACCTGCCACTGTAAATATACAGAGTGTCCGCCCCTGCCACTTTTCCTTTGGCCATGCAGAATTCCCAACAAGCCGTGCTCACGGCCTCCGACCTTCTATGCTTTATTGTTTCGTTCCAGCCCGGCGCGCCCCGAGACATAATACACTTGAAGTCCAGGTTCCCGCCCGACGAGGGGTGGCCATTGTTCGCTCATCCCATCGATTATGGAATGCATGTCAATGACATCACGCCAATCTTGGGTCCGTGGTTGGCGTATTATGGCACGTCCCGCCTGCCGCTATTGTTCGAATGCATGCCGCACGCCAAACCCATTGTTGTGACGTTCGCCGCCAACAACGGTCGACTGGACCTTCTGCAGCTCATGTTCGAGCGCCATGGGCTCCAAGTCCTTGACACGCAGTGGACGCTCTTTGCCTTGGCCGCTGCCAAAGGCGATATGGCCACGATGGACTTCCTTCACAGCGTTGGACATGTGAACGATGTCAAGCAGACAGCGGCAAGCGTGGGCAAGAATGGAGACTTGCCAATGTTATGCTTCCTCCATAGCATTGGGCACACGAAGGACATCAAGTTTGCTGCGGCGAAAGCTGCCGAGAACGGACACTTGGCAGTGTTACGCTTTCTCTTGGACACATACAGTGGTCCTCGCATGTCTGATTGGATCCCTGCACACAACGCAATGGACGTGGCCCGAAACAACGATGTCGATACTTTAAAATGGCTTTTGGACGAATGGTACCCTGTCGTAAACCCAAACGAACTCAGCGCCATTTTACCAAAAGCCTTCAATCTAGCCATGAAAAAAGACGACGCTTCCATGGCCCAGGTCCTCGCGCCCAAAATGCAAGAAATCCAACGCAGCAATTCGAAAATCATGCTCTTCTTTTTGACAACCGACTTTTTATTGCCCCATCTCGATGCAGACCTCATTGTGCCGACCGACGTCTGGAAAGAATACTTGTCACAAGCGGTCTGGGACGACGAGAATCAACCATGGCCAATGTATACCATTCCTCACCTCGTTGTGCTTTTCAACATGATGTCGTGCTATCAAGCTGGATCGCCACAACGGAGCACGACCCTCAAGCAATGCCTCGAGGGAGCAACAATACTTGGTCGACTTGATGTGATGTCGTGGTTGGTGGAAACGATGGAAATGGACCCCTCGGATGTCCAAGATGTGTTTGCGTCGACGAAAATTGGAGAGCGAGGCTCCGATTTTCTCGCTGTGTATGACAAGACCGTAGCTGGATTCATGAACTCCCATAGCATCCGTGGTGAACGCAAGTACATGTTGGAAGTCTTGTCCGACTACATCCACGAGACTGACGACGTGAACTGGAACGCTCTGAGGACAAGTTCCAACAAATCGGTCTTTGAATGCGCTGTTATTCGTTTTTTTGATGCGATAGCCAAGAAAGAGGGCTGGGAGGCAGCAGTCGCGGGGCGGTGTTTCCAATTTATGCTCCAATTTGGCCACATACGCTTGGATACCCATCGAATGTTTTACAACGTTTGGCTCTCGATGATCCCAGACGACGACGTGGCACAAGCCAAAAAGCGAGCGTTTGAAAGCGAAATGCTCAACCAAGCCAAATCAAAACAGCAAAAAGCAATCATCAAGCTGTTGATGGACGAAGCAGCAGCGCAAGCTAGCAGTGCCGCCCACGAGGACGCACACGATATGCTTGACAATGATGAGATTTGACCGCAGTCCAGTTGACGATGGCCCACTTTGCCAACGAAACAAGTCGTAACTTTTGCACATGTATTTTGGTCGAACAAGCAATTGAATAAGATAGAAGTATACTTTCCTGCGCTTTCACAACGAAGTCTTGCGTCTTTGAGGTGCCCACATGATGTAGTTTGTATTCATTTCGAACATTGCCGGCCACATCGTCATTGGGTAGTAGTGTGTGATCTTGTGGTAACTATGCTGGGTCGTGAACCCTGTGAAAATTACTTGAGACCATCAGTCACGTTGTCTTGTGAAACGACAGTATCTGAATACAGTATTGGGGGTGAAAGATAGCCTGCTGGGTCGCTTTGAAGTAGTGGCCGACACCTTGAATATCGTTGTGCCGTCGTGGTTTGCTGCGTACAACACGAATCGATTGGGCCTTTTATTTGAGTGTTGGGAGAGGTACCAGGAACCTGGGCTACTTGCAAGGCGCAATTGATGGCAAATTGAAAAGTGAGGAATATTGATTCACACAGAGTGGTGTAAAGAGGCATGGAACTCAAGACCATCACGACATTTCAAATGGCTTTCAACGCCGACTGAAACGAATCGACCCAAAATTCAAACGGAATGGCAATGTCGTTGATCAAGTGTTGGTTGTTGTTGAACATGCAAAACCACACGGCCACATTGTCGCAGTCGGATCCTGGGTCGTTGAAAAAGTCCGTCAACGCATCGACCACATCCACAAACTTGTAGCTCCACGCATGGCTGACAAACCAAGTCGCGGGTTTCACATATTGAGCTCCATTGGGGGAATGTTCCAAAACGTGATCGACCAACGACAATCGATGCTCGGCCGTGAATGGCTTGACAAACTGGAGACAGACATCCTTTGTACTGCGGCCTTGGAAGGCCTCTCGTCCGCCATGCAGAGCCATAAAGTGTTTGAAGAAGCCCAGCGTCAAGCCTTGGACAGGAGGTTTGGGAGATGCCATTGACATGAGCTCGACATCAGTCATACTTCTCAGGAGTTTTTCTGCGAATGACGATTTCGGAGGGAAAACACACACTCAAAAGTACCACATGGTGCACATCTCAACGACAAGGGTGCACGGATTGCGGGGCGCCTCCTTGAATGCAGCACTTCTTGAATGTCGAAGTACACGCAGTTCAGTCCAAAAATTTCGCAAGCAATTGAAATTCTTTGCAATTTTTTTGGACTTAACGTCTACTTGGAAGTACCAAAGCCAATTTGGCATTTACAAATTACAAGTGTAATAATTACTACTGTAACTTTATTAGGGTATACGGAGACCTTCAATCATGCTTAAAACGACAAACGTTCTACACTCGAAACAATCCCGAATCTAACGTTATTTCTCGTTAGATCGTACACAAGACTCAAACGACCGAGGCATCGACCCCATCGCCATGACCGACACTGAAACCAGTCGCCGCCGCTATGGCTCCTTGCGCACGAGACCAAGTTGCAGATTCTACGGATTCGTTCGCCTCAGTAGTAGCGCCACGCCACCGCGCCAAACATCCAGCGCTTGGGCTCCATGCCACCAACCCAGCAAATGTTTATCGGTGTTTCAACGTTTGCTCCGTGCGGCCGTTTGCGCCGTTCCGTCGGTCGGTGGTGGCCGAACCGATCAACTTGGAATTTGCATTTTACAGACATCCATCGTTATTTGCACCACATCAAGGATATAAAATATTTGAGGTTTCAAGTTCGAAAATACATTCATATATAGAGAATTAACAGCACCAGTCGTCCAGTCATTCAACACAGCAAGTCACGAACCGATACGACGGGGTGAATACGAAGAGCGCCGAAGAGAACATCAAGCGTCGCATCGGGTAGGATACCTGTATGGCGCCAACAGTTACGAATTGTATCAGGTGCGACGTCGTCCCATGCTTCAGTCAGCCATCTCATGGCCGTGAGTACATCGACAGCGTACAAGTTCTTCGGCTTGGATGCCAGCGATGCATCTGCTGGAAGGTTATCCATGATCTTGATAACATTGTCCATTTAACGCCTTTTGTAGTGGCACTTGAACGATGCGTTGATACCAGCATCCATTGGTTGGAGCCAGGCAGTAGTGTTTGGTGGCAACAAAAGGACACGCACATGGGTAAGGTCGACACCAACGC
>VJMH01005271.1:0-19163 GCA_009835185.1 Aphanomyces stellatus | reverse complement strand
GGAAATTATTATTTTTTGAAGTTTTGCGGAATGGCAGCGGAGCGATATGACTTGCAACATCTCTCTAGTCCACTGGACGCCGTCGTACCATCCCGAATTGAACCCTGTCGAATTGATTTGGGCGAACATCAAACGCCGCATTGCGTCCAACCCAGCCACAACTATGGTGGACTTAGAGAACAAGGTATGTGTGAGGTCTGACATGCCGTAACCTGAATGTACATAGGTCAGCCAGTATCACTTGTTGGTCGGTCGCCAAGACTGGACAAAGTGCTGGAAACATAGCCAAAAATACGAGTTCAAGTTCATGCGAATGATGGAAGAGCAGGAAGAAACCGTCATGATTGAGCCCGACGATGATGACAGTGCCATCGAGAGTAAAGGTGAATATTGGTACATATAAATATTTGAATAATATCCCATACAATTCCCTTGATATTATTTTACTGCGATAGTATTATGCAATAAAAATACAATAAAACAATGCACACGAAAAATAATAATACAATAAACAATGCACACGAAGAATTTTGCTCCAAAATCTAACCCTAACCCAGATAGCGCATTTTCAAGTCCATGGCGGCGATTCATGTGTGCACAGCTTCATGGATATGACTCTGATTGATTTTGCCCCAACGATGACTTTTTCCACTCTCCTTTGACTACATGCTACGCCATACACATTGTGTGTATAGACTGTGTAGCATTATCTAAAAAAGCCGAAGTCGTGCCAGTTGGGGAATGGCCAGATCAATAGTGCATGGACGTGGAGCAGTCGGGAGGAATGTTGACCAAGATGGCGTCGCGATTACTTGCGTCACCATCACAGACAAACGAAGTCAATGCAAAACCCTTATCCAGATAACCATACCCAAGCTGAAGATTTGATTGGTTTTGGTTTTGATTTGGTTTTGGTTTTGAATTTTCCTGGTTTTACCAAAATCCGCCAAATATTCAAACTTAGACGGCGTATATCTCACGATCAAGTGGGTTTCGGGCCGACCATGTGGTGCCATTTTGAAGGTGACGAATCGAAACTTGGACAATCTACAATATTGAGACGCAGGGAGCTCGTTAAAAGCAAAAACTTACAAGTTTTGGTGATTTCGCACCCAAAATTCGACATGATTGATACTTCAAAGTTCGCATTAGAAGGCACCCACGTAAAGTCCAAGTCTCTTGCATCATATTGTACAAAACCAATTCCACCATTTTCTCTTGCAGCCTGCGCAAATTCATTTTGAATGTTGAAAAAAGCAATGATTTGAAAAGGTTTTGAAAAGCTTCGAAACGTTTCAAAACTTCCTTGTTTTGCAGGAATGACGGCTTTATCCGGATAAATTCGCACTTTGTTGGGTCGATCTTCGCGGGCTTTTCGCGATCTTTTCCCTGGATGACCTTGGACTCGATGAAAGTCTCGTGTGGAGGAAGGTCATGTCGACGATGCAACGCTACTCGGTAAGTCATTTATTCTATCGAAGATGAGATCCATGTTTCGAGCGGCACGATCCTTTGCAGCGCCATCTTGGGAGCATCAAAACGTAACTCGTGCATGCGGACACCGTGCATGACGGCGTGATACGACGCATACAAACAACCGCAAAGTAGCGATGCTCCTTTATCTACTCACAGACATGATCGACCCGTGCTTAACCAATACAAGACTTTGTAAATTGATTGTATCGTCATGCAGAGCTGGGTCAGTCACTGAGCACCTTGGAATTGTATCTCGGTCTAGTCCACTCCTCGCTCTGGTTGCGAAAACGCGCACAACACTCAGGCGGATTTATGGAACGCGCAAAATGGGGTTAAATTGGCCCGACCAATTCCCTCTTTCGTATTTTTTCCCACTGCAAGCTTGAGGTTGAGGTCCTTGGACGATTTTTTGTCTCTTATTTCAAATTGCGAGCAAAAGGCACACCTTTCCGCCAACAAGCAAATCACAAGAATGATTCACTCAATTGTTACACGGAAGGCACGACCCCCGACACGACGCCACGCTTGGACGTCGCATTGCCACCTTCCTTTTTCAAAAAACACACGCCTTCGACCCACGAAAAGGCCACGCAACCGGGTTCAGACTGGCAGTAGCTGCAGCAGTGGCTTGGTGTTTGGCCTTCGTACGACATCAAGTCCTCGGCGTCAGCAATGTCAACGTCATAGTCAAAGGGGCCGCAGTCCGACGCGACCGGCGGCGCGAGTGTGAGGAACTGGTGGTCGTTTGTCGGCACTAGTTCACACGCAGCCACACTCACACGGTTCGCTTCGTCCATCGGGTCCACCTCCACACAGAGCGTCGGTTGAGTAGCTGGCTGGATGCGATTGGTGTCGGTCTTGATCGTCCATCGTTGGTTGGGATTGGCGGGGTCGCATGCGCTCGTTTGGAGCTCGTGCTGGTCAGCCATCCACGTCCAGCATTCGTTCGTGTCGGGAATTTGAACGTTGTGGTGTGTGAAATCGTACACAAAGGTCGGATTGAATGACTCGGTGCGGGGCGCGGCCACGACAAACGAGCTGTTGTCAACGCCTACTACCTTGTCTGTGACCGTGAAGATTTGAATCGTGCGGGTCGTGTTGCCGTTCGGGTCGCAAAACGCATGCTGGTAAAAGTTGAACGGCGTGCTCGGGATCAAGTCGACGCTGCAGTCGGCCGTCGGGTCCGTGCTGAGTTTGGCCAGAGCATCGCAGCCGGGAGAGTACGTCCCCGCGCAAAATTCGCCGCGAAGGATCGACGTTTCACTCGAGAGCTTCCCGACAAGGGTGAGGAACGCCCATTTGTCGTTTCGAATGGCTGTGGCGCGCACGCATGACGTCATGGCCTCTTGGATAGACGAGGCAATGGCGTCGCTGCAAGGGGCGGACGGGGTCTGGTCCAGAGCCAGGGCGGCAATGAGGAACTTGGAGGTGGCCAACATGGGGAGCAAAATGAAAAGTGATGATTTTGGTGCAGTCCCATAAACGAGAATCAGTCGCAATCATCTTGGATTCCCATCTGGCAGGGGCATTTTAATTCGACTCTCCCACGTGGCATACAGTATCGATGACAAAGAAGCACAATAAAAAACAATACGTATCACCAACGACTTTACCATCTTCAACGTTGCAAATTCCACAACGTTCCGCACCGTGAAACAGTATAATTCACCGTGTCCCAAATGAACACTCTAATTCACAGGGTGTATATTTTCCTTGACAATAGACTAAAATGTATCGATATTTCTGTGGGATGGAGTTGGCTCTATATATTGCATTCTGCATTGTCTCTTGATGTTGTGCTTTGGCACCATGTGGTTGATTCTGCGAATTCGCGAGACATCACTTGTGCGTCCTTGACACCAAGACCAGAAACACGCCACTTTGACCCTCAAGCGACCAACAGACCAGTCTTCTTGAAATTAATCCCAGGCATTGATAATTTTCAGTGCAATACGCAAGCGCTTGTATATTGCACTCAAAATTTCTAGTCTAGAATGTCTAGGGCAACATACCCTCGCCATCAAACTGTTGCGTTTTGCCTTTCACGCAAGATCCAACTGTTATACAATACGTCATTTGCAAGGATGGTAGACTAAACAAGGAATGGCAATCAGAGGCACAACATTCGTCGTCCAATGTTGTGGTGTAAAAACAAAATAAAGAATTTGATGGTGTGGAATGAACTGTGACTCGGAGTGCATATTTCACACACGTTTCATGCTGGATGCACCATCCTACCAAAAATGCATCTTTTAGTGGGGACAGTGAGGCGAGGTGGAGCATGACACATCAGTTCTGCTCCAACGATTATTGGATGAGGCTTGAAATGATATCTGCTTTAAGTAGTTCGTGTTCGTATAAACAATTTCACTGGAACTAAACTCGACCAGACACAACGCCTTGCTTGGTCGCAAGATCACCGCGACCCGATTTGAGGTAGCAGACACCAGCAAACCAGCTAAAGGACGTGCAGCCAACTGTAGCGTGGCAGAAGCCGCAGCAGAGATCAGGAGACTGGGCATCTTTGTTCACGAGATCGTTGCCGATGAAATCTGTGTCCACTTGAAGGGGTGAGCAAGAAGGAACCGCCGGGGCAAAACGACCAGAGACAACACCTCGCTTGGATGTGGCCACATCTCCTCCTGTTTTCAAATAGCAGACGCCCTCAAGCCAGCTGAACGTTGCACATCCAGTCGTTTCTTGGCAGACGGCGCAGCAGAAGCCAGGGGTCTGACCATCCATTTGCACCAAGTCGTCGCCGGCATAGTCGACGTCGTACTCGAACGGCGCGCAAGCAGAGGCGGCGGGTGGCGTGAGGGAGACGTACTGATGGCCATTGTCAGGCACGTATTGACACTCGACGACAGCCACCCGATGGGTCTCGTCAAACGGGTTCACGTCCACACAAAACGTGGGCTGCGACGCTGGCTGGATGCGATTCGAGTCGGATTTGATGTACGTCGTGAGATTGCCACTGAAACCACCGAGAATTAAACGACGTTGCGTCCAGGTAATATCTCTGGCCACAAGGTGGAGATTCCCCAGGTGTCGATATTCCAACGACTAATTCTCAATTTGCACCGACAAGCATCATGCGCGCCGTGGGATACTTGACACTAATTTTGGCCGCCATTGGCAAAGTCGACCCCACAACCCCAGTCTGCAAGCCCGACGCCACAACTAGCATTCACAATGCCTACGAGTCATGCCGCCAAGCCACGCAAATCTCCAACAACAAATGGGGCTATCTCATCCTCGTCGGCAAACTCACAAGTGCCTCCTCCATTACGCGGGGCGACTTTTGCGCGGGCAAGTACTCGCCAGGCTGCGACGCTTTGACCACGCTTAGCCACGACCAACTGGCCGACTGCGACTTTGACCTTGTGGGCGATGGCACGCTTTTCAATCTCTTCAAGAATCCCTTCTGCGACAACACCAACACACGCGTCGTCCAAGTGTTTACCATCTCCGACAAGATCCTTGGTGTGGACGCCAACTCATTCGTCGCGGCCCTACCCCGTACCCCCGCTTTCAACGCTAGCTTTGTCTACGACTTTGACCACAATTCATTCCAGAACCCAGCCACAAACGAATGCTGGACATGGGCGTTGGGCCAGTCGTACCTCCAAACCGCCCCGTGCAACGCCACCAGCGCCAGTCAAAAGTGGACCATCAAATCCGACTCGAATCGCATCCAGCCAGCGTCGCAGCCCACTTTTTGTGTGGACGTGAACCCGTTTGACGAGACCCATCGGGTGGCTGTCGTCGAGTGTCAATACGTGCCTGACAATGGCCATCAGTACGTCTCCCTCACGCCACCCGCCGCCTCTGCTTGCGCGCCGTTCGAGTACGACGTCGACTATGCCGGCGACGACTTGGTGCAAATGGATGGTCAGACCCCTGGCTACTGCTGCGCCGTCTGCCAAGAAACGACTGGATGTGCAACGTTCAGCTGGCTTGAGGGCGTCTGCTATTTGAAAACAGGAGGAGATGTGGCCACATCCAAGCGAGGTGTTGTCTCTGGTCGTTTTGCCCCGGCGGTTCCTTCTTGCTCACCCCTTCAAGTGGACACAGATTTCATCGGCAACGACCTCGTGAACAAAGATGCCCAGTCTCCTGATCTCTGCTGCGGCTTCTGCCACGCTACAGTTGGCTGCACGTCCTTTAGCTGGTTTGCTGGTGTCTGCTACCTCAAATCGGGTCGCGGTGATCTTGCGACCAAGCAAGGCGTTGTGTCTGGTCAAATATCATCTGCGTCTTTGTGTCCACCTCTTGAATACGACACGGATTTCTACGGCAACGATTTGGCCAGCAAGGATGCAGTGTTGCCCTCCCTTTGTTGTGACCACTGCAAAGCCACGATTGCGTGTACTTCGTTCAGTTGGTTCGCTGGGGTATGCTACTTGAAGAGCGGAAGTGGTGTGGCCTCGCAGAAGCAAGGCGTTGTCTCTGGTCGATTGCCCACACCCTCGTGTTCTGCCCTTCACTACGACACGGATTACTATGGCAATGATTTGGTCAGCAGAGACGCTGACGCTCCCAGTCTATGCTGTGGTTTCTGTCAGGCAACCACAGGATGTACTGCATTCAGCTGGTTTGAAGGCAAGTGCTACTTGAAAAATGGAAACAACAACCCTGGCGTCAAGAAAGCTGGGGTCGTCTCGGGCCACATATAAGGTGCATGTGTGCTTGAATGATCGAATTGATATTTAATTTCCCTTGCGTCGATAAATACGTTTGAATTGAGCAGGATAAGCTTCTTTTCAAGGTCTTTTGGAAGCGATAAGTCGGTTCAGTTCCTGAATGACGTAGCTATCCTCAGTGTACTGTCCTGTTGCCAAGAGTTCTTGCTTTTCTTGCTGGAGGCGTGTGAATTCTTTCCCGTGACTAAACTGTACATCCCGCAGAATATCCAGTTGCTTCTTGATGGCCTTGAGCTCTTCGCGGTCGCCGTCCAGTACATACCTACGCCATTGAGTTGTGAATTATCGCTTGTGGTTATTATTTCTCACCTTTCTTCGCGTGCAATGTATTTTAATCGGAGCGCTTCCAAGTCTTGCACCTTTTGATCCTCTTGTTTTCGCTTTTCTTGGTGGAGCAATTGCGTGAGCCTGTCAACTTGGACCCCCAACTCCTTCTGAACTTGTATTTCCTTGTCTTTTTCGACTTGGAGCAGTCGCAATTGTTTTTCCTATGCCAGGCAGCGTGAGACAACACAACAGGATCTTGAATCGGACGAGAGTTGCTATGGTTGCTTGGTGCTGGATGATTTCCTGACGCAAAACATTTTCGGGGCTCTTTCGTTGCTCGATTCGAAGGGCCGCAATGTCTTGCTCCAATTGCTTCAGCTGCGTTTCCGCGCGGACCTGTGCAGGTTTCAGAGTCAACTCACAAACATCGAACCATACCGCGCGGTCTTCCATTTGCTGACGCAGCAAATCGCTAGTCTGTTTCTGTTGGTCGGCAAGCGACAGCGCATGCTGGGTTTCGCTCTTGGATTTGCGCTGCAGTATGTCCATTTCCTGTTTCTGGACAACTAGTTTGTGTTGCAGGGTTTCTTCGGCTTTCACTAGCGCGCGTTCGCGAAGGTCTAAATCATGCAGCGTCTGTCGGAGCTTTTTCTCGAGCGCCACGTATTCCTGCTGGGCCTCTCGGACCTGCTCAACCTTTTTGGTGAGCTGACAAGGCGAGATATAGAATTGCACGCACCGCTTGCATTCGTTCTTTCTCCCGCAAAGCCCACTCAGCTTCCAATGACTCCATACGTTTGGCTTCCATCTGTTCCAACGCAGCTTGTTGCTTCCGCTTGGTCACTTCCCACGCCTTTTTCTCAGCGGCAAAGGCAGCGCGCTCCTTTTGCATCGCGAAGGCACACGTGCAAACATGTCCTGCACTTTGCGTCGACGGTAGAGTTTTTGTCGTCTCATCCATATTGCCTCCTCGATGAACTTGCGGAGTGGAAGGGTCCATTGCTATTGTTATATCTGAGGAGATTGGCGCGACAACCGCCGATGTTTCCTGGCGAAGCCCTTCATCGGACAGTCTGCAATCCCATCAACGGGTGTGATGATGGCATTAGAATGGTACCTTTCGGGGTGCATGAACTTCGCAAGCACATGGACAACTGCAATTTGAGTGGCCGATGCTGCAGTCGCCATGACCGGGACATATACGTCGCACGAGCTGAAGGGGCGGTACAGGGCTGGAGTGTCGTGTTTGTCGTGTGTCGTCCAGTCGGTTAGAATTTCCCCACACATTTGACACTCGTACTGCAACGCTGCGTGGAGAAGATACTGCAAACTCAGCACCGCATGGCCCATCACGGCGCTGTCGCTGCCGACAACATGGAACACAATAGGTAGTTGCAACTGCGGTTTGCTCACACGATCAAAAAGAGTGTCGCCCCCCATGAGCTCGATTTCTTCTTGGGGCTTTAGCGGCGCGGTGGTGTTAGTGTGTACTAGAACGACAAATGAGTGCGGCTCGACGCCCCCGAAATAAACGTACAAATTGGTCCAGGGTAAAACGGATGGGCGTACTCCACATGAACTGGGCTGGATACCTTGGCATATTTAATCGATGCAACTTGGACACGCAAGGCAAAATGCGCCACATCCATGCTCGATTGTATAGATGACAGCGGTGACGCGTGCCACGACAAGCCACAGACGCCAACGTCGATGCCTTGTTCGTCTTGAATCGACACAGTATGGGACGCATCTCTTGGGTCGATGCATGCTGTAAATGTGCGGTGAATCTCGTCGGAGAGTATCATCTTGACCATTTCGTCGGTAGATGGTAAGTGGAAGGAGAATGCCTCCAAGTTGGCTGTTTGCAAATGGCGGAATACGTGATGCGTATCGAAACGAATGGTTTGCTCGTGGTCTTGTAGCTTCATGGTCAGGCTCGACGGAAGGTGCTCGTCAAACAACGCGACGTAGTTGACTGCGACGTAGGTTGTTGTCGGCGGTGGCGACTGCGTCGTTGTATCCGCTTCCAAAGTTGGATGTAAACCGCGTGGGATGTCGAGGATTTTTTCTTGGTGGAGGTCCACAAACACCAACACTTGGCCCATGGACATGCCTATCAAACATTAATGTGCGCATGCGCGAAGAGAATGTATTATACCTTTGGTGTCCAATGATGGGAGGAAAGAAAAAGGCCCAGTGAGCCGTAGCGGGGAAAAGTCATTGTCTTGAACGTCAGGCGAAATCCATTCCGCGACGGGGATCTCCACGCGACATAAAATACGATCTACCGTACAGAGGAACACAGGGAGAACTTTCATGGACTGCAGCATTGTCTTCAGGGCCGCCACGGAGCTTTTGAGGCGGAAGGAATCGCGAATGACGTCAAAGGCTGCGACATCGAGTGAATGGAAGACGTCCGTTTGGACGACGACGTCAAAGATGGAGTAACTCAGCCAGAATCCTCTCTCGATGATCGCTTTGAGTTCCAGGGGCGAGCATTTCTTGAGCAAGTGTTCAACCATCGCGCCCATCTGGCGTGCTCCTACAGCAGCAGTTGGAAGCACACTCAACTACTAGCATATACCTTCAACGACGATGGAAAGGACGTAAACGGCAAGAGGATTTTCGCCGACGACGAGGCATTCGTCCATGTCATCAGGAGTTGCATCGACGAAGACTGCCGCAACGGTACCTCCCGCGGGCACCGCCGATGGCGGTGGTGCCTTGCGCAGTTGGCTGCTCACTTGTATTTCGCCACTGTACTTGGAATTGACCAATTTCACCCATCGTAGCGCCGTGTCGGGGGTTCTAGACATTGGGATGTGAGAGAACAGTGCCTCAATTGGATGCGACCTCAAGTCCATAAAGAACCACCCCAAGCTGTGCACTTCGTCGCCAATCGCAAACACATATAGTTTGAGTGTGGGCGACTTGCTCTTGAGCAGCTTGAGTTCCTTGGTTGTCAAATGCCACGAGATCCGCCCGCTCTCTTGGCGCCATGCATACCCGTCGGCCTTGCCCTTGGCAAGTCGCGACGCGCTCCCCGTGCTGCGCAGTTCCCCGTTGATTGTACATTGCACGCGCAGTTCGAGAGCATCGCCATCCAGTGATGCGCTTCCTAGCGAGAGCGAATGGAAGAGAAAGTACCGCGCCCGTCGGACATGGATCTGCAATTCCATCGAGAAGAGATGCTTGTGTGTGTGTGCACCTTCAAGCCAACAACACCATAGTGAAACCAAGTGTGCGGAGCACATTGTTTCTGTATATTTTAGCCAATAAGAATCGTGTATTTCAAATTGACACGTTTTCATTGGCTAATATAAAAGTCTCAAAGTTGTTCAGATGAAACTGCTTCAACACATGGCAAGGAGAACGTTTGGAATGCTACCCGAAATTGCACTCATGGGGGCAGTTGTGCATGCACGATACCATGGAGAGAAGATATGTGCAACATGGAAGAAACACTCATTCACGCACGTCATGCAAATGAGGGCGCCGACACGTCATTCTGAACGAACGCTCTATGCTCGGTAGAAGATGTCGGCACAATGGTGTGGGCGGTGACTGAGCCCAGTTGTGGGTCTGCCGGAAATTCGCAAAAGCAACCACATAATTTGTCCAAACACCATATTCGGGGTTAAGGCTCGCTTTCTAATGGCGATGCTCCTTGTAGGTGCAATCGGTCCGCGTGATTTTCGTGCCCGCGTTGTCCGTGTTCATACACGTAAGCAATTCCGCTCGAATTTCATCGGCAAGGTTTCGGTCCCGACTTCGCAACCACAGTTCAAAGCGGTACGAATGCGTGTCTTTCTTGTTCTAGACACGTCGATGGACGCCATCAAATCCAAAATGCAAGCGTGAGTCAAGTCGCCTACCTTGTGGATAATGCGCGCGCCTGTGACTTCGGTGTCCGGGTCGATGGTTTCACCAATCATGCCAAGCACCAACTTGTCCCAGGTGTCATCGAGCGCGGGGGCCTGCAGCTCTACGCATAAACTCGCATGAGAACAAGGCATCGACGATCGTTACGCGTACTCAAAGAAACTTGCCATTCGCCGCCCGTAATGTTCACAGGGTCTTCCCATTCGGGGCGAATGCCCTCTCGGAAGACGCAGAACGATTGCACGGATCGGTCGACAAACTTCTTCTTCGAGACGCCGTCATGCAGACAAAGGCTCGGCTTGGGGATGTTGTTCCAATAAGCCCAGAATTCTTCCACCGTCGAAAACGTACACAACTTGTGCAGATTCTCCCCGTAGTTTCCCTTGTTGCTGTCGCGCAACTCCCAGATGCTCCACGCCGAATGCAGCGCGTGCTTTTCTTCTTTCGCGGCGTCCATACCCCAGCCGCTCGTGTGCTTCCGCGTTGTGGGTGAGACTGAATAAAACGTATTTCCCTACTAGATTCATAACGTATCACGTTTTACAAAGAGAATCGGTTTTATACCCAAGCAGCCTCACACATTTGACGAACTTCAAAAGAACGACCGCACGGTTTTAATTTAAAACTCTTTCACCCCACCCTCCAAACCTTATCCGGTATATTATCCGGATTTCGATGCCCTCAAGCCACGTGTGATCCTCATTCTGCATTTTCCGCTTGACGATCACCTCATGCGTGTGTTTGCCGCTGCCCTCGTGCTCGCCTGCGTTGTTTTCGCCAAGGAAGACTTGGCTCCTGATGCCCAACTTCGCATTGGTGTGAAGCATCGCCCGGAAGAGTGCACCCGCAAGTCCCAAAGCGGCGACAAGCTCTCCATGCACTACACGGGCACGTTGCGCAAGGACGGCAGCAAGTTCGACTCGAGCGTGGACCGCAACTCCCCCTTTGAATTCACTTTGGGCCAAGGTCAAGTCATCAAGGTATGAACGCCTCATTTATCTTGTCGTGGTGACCTCTGTCAGGGATGGGACCAAGGCCTCGTTGGCATGTGCATTGGCGAAAAGCGCCGCTTGACAATTCCGTCGGGCATGGGCTACGGCGACCGCGGCTCGCCCCCGAAGATCCCCGGCGGTGCGACCTTGGTCTTTGACGTCGAATTGCTCGACATCAAGAACCCGCGCAACGAACTCTAAGATACTGGAATTTACTGTGTTGTGTTTTCTATCCGCTGTTGAATCGCACTGCCCTGCCCTTCGGCACGCTCGAGCCGCGCTTTGACCTTGCGTTCCCGCCGCGCTTCGTCCGCTTGGCGCGCCGCTTCTTCCTTTACTTCCGCCGCTCGACGCGCTGTTTTGGCCTCTTCCTGCATGTCTTCAATTTTGGCGCGGATGAGGTCCCTGTTGTGTAGCCACGACAACGACGCGTCCACGGTGGCCCATGTTTCCACGACCTCCAGCAGCGCATGCGCGTGGAACGTCGTCGGCTTTGGCTTGCCCGTCCACCAAGACTCGATTGCCGCCTTCCACGCGTCGACATTCAACAAGTCGTCGTCGTCTTCCCACAAATACTTCCACCACTCGTCTACTTGGTCCTGCATCCCGTTGTCGTTCCACCAATGCTGCACCTTGGCTTCAAGCATCCCCAATATGTCGTCTGGGTCCCGCGCGTCGACGCTGCCGCCGCCTTCGTCGAACAATGGGTCCGTGGGCACGACGATGTCCAGAAGCGGCGGCGCGGTGCTTTGCCCCATGACTGCTTCTTCGAGGGACCGCAACCGGGCCTGGAGCGTCTCGAGGTTGGACTGGACGGTTTCCATCTGCGACCGCACTGCGGCTTCCTTCCGTTCTTCCTCTTCGACCTCGGCTCGTGCCTTGGCCATCGCGAGCATCTTCATCGTCTCGTTGTCCTGTTCCATCTCCAACTTTACGCTGTGGAGGTAGAGCCCCGTCACTGTCCCGGGCGCAAACGCGATAAATGTATAAAACATGATGCGGTTCCGCGTGAACAATTGACTAGGAGCACGCGGGTTAGTTTCATCTCCTCGTAATGCACAGACGTACTCGATGGAATTCACCGGCGCGGCCGAGAAGAGTTGCTTGAACGACGCCATCTGCGCTGTCCGCCACCCCTGTTGACGAGATTTTCAAAAATGAAGGATTTATAATATCACTTGGTTTTGATATGCTATAAAATATCCCGAGACACCAAATGAAAACTTGGTCCAAGACATGCGGCATGACATGAGTGGCGCCGCTGGAACAAGACGCTGTTTAGGGACCCACCGTCGCGCGATTCTTGGATGCATATAGCAACGCACACGCGTGTCCGCTCGCGATAGCCACCGCGACTCCGTGGGGCATTGTATAGACCGATTACCGATGACGACAACTACACAGTCCATTCGTCGTCGTGGCTGTGGCTCACTTCCGCTCTCCTCCTGCATGCCATTGACAAGACCGCTAGACGCTACGTCATGGGATCACTGACGTTATGTCTAAGAAGGCCGTTCAGGACAGACGCGCTCGTACTTTCAAGTCAATGGGAGTGGAAGAATCCCTATGATGTCATAACTTTTGCGTCTTCATCTCATCGTTGGATGCCCTCGCTCAGCGGCCCTTTTTGGGAGGGGAGCGCTCGAGCATTCGAAGCTCCGCTTCCGCCTGCGCCAGTGCTGCCCTTGCATGTTGCACGTCTGTCGGAAACGCCTTGTCGTCGGCCAGGCGCGTCGCGAGCTCGTCGTTTTCAGCTTCAAGGTCGGCACATTCTTGGGCCAACGCGACTAGCATGTGATGTTCCAACCTACATGGAGCCATGACAATCGCATCAAGAACGAGGGACCGAACGATTCATCAAAGGCCTGCCGGTTCAAGATCGCATCGCATGCCCTCTACGTCCACTCAGTACATGTCGACACGCAAGAAGTATGGTACTATGTCTGCATCATATTGCCGCTCCTTGTCGCCGTAATCGCGCGCCCAATGCGTAAACATACCCGAGTTTTCTACCAAGTCAATGCATCACAAGTGGGGCCACACTCACAATCGAACCTGTAATTTCTCTCTCCCCCGCCATCGTCCGCAAAGAGTCATGCAAATGCGCGACTTCCTTTAGATCTCGTCGCGCGTGGTCGTTGCGTGTCGTCAGGCGCTGCAATTCCCGCCGCAGCGTGGGAATCTCGACCTCCAGGGCGTCTCGCCGTTCGCACAAGTCGTCGATCGCATCCAGGTACCTGTGACCATCATAAGGACATGGTAGTCGACGCACATGTGTCCATCGTACTCACTCACGTGCACATCGTCGATGTCTAGGATCGAAGCGACTTGCGCCAAGATTCCGAGATACGCGCGCCCTGCCTCCACTTCCACATGAGTCCACCTTCCAGCGACGAGCATGACTTACTTGAGACAGATCTTCTTCTTGGATGCCGACGTCTTCGAGAATGCTCGCGCATATCGTCTTTTCTACTTTATCATGGATTGCAAGCTGGCCGAGCGTGGTCTCAATTCCCGCCATGTTCATTCGCGGGTGTGCAAAATCTTGCTCAGTAACGACTTTTACAGGTTTTCGGATACGATATCCGGGATATTCAAATGTCATCGCTCCTCAGCAGATATCATCATGGCGACTCTCGTCCTTGTCACTGGCGCCTCCCGCGGGTTCGGCCGCGCCTTGGCGCTGGAATTCACCAAGCATGTCGCTAACGCAGGTGAAGGAGATCTTCACATGGTAAGACGACCAAATACAAGTCGACAAGTAAATAATCTCATTGTGGGGTAGCATTTGTGGGCACGCAACATTGCGGGGTTGGCGGCGACGGCTGCGCAAGTCAAGACTGCATGGGCATGCAAAGACGTACGAAGCTCCCGCCACCGTCTCAGTTTGCTTTATCACTTCTATGTCGTAGAACCACGCGGTTCATGTAACCGAGACTGCCGTGGATTTGAGCAGCGTCGAATCCTACACTCTCGTGGTGGACGCATTCCTCGATTCCGTGTCGAGCCTGCCGTCGTTGGCGTCAGTTATCATCGTGCACAATGCAGGCACGCTGGGCCAAATCGGGCGCATATCCGAAGTGACCTCCCCCAAGTTGATCCAAGAGCACATGGAAGTCAACGTCAACTCGGTCCTGTGGGTCAGCAAACGGTGAGTTGTCGCCATGTGCAACCTCATGTGCTCATGGTGACTCGTCGTAGATTCTTGCAAGAGTTTGGCCAAGGCGCCAGTATGCCATCGCACGGCGGCCCCTCGTGACGCATGACTTGTAGGCAAATCGATCCCGCGCGTCTACTTTGTCGACATAAACTCGGGTGCAGGAGTCAGGCCGTTTTCTGGCATGGGGATCTACTGTGTCTTTAAAGGTACAATCATTTGTCTGCATGTGACATGGCTTCACGTATTCGTTTCGACTGTAGCGGCCCGCAAGATGCATTTTGCCGTCGTTGCTGCGGAGGAGCCGCAGGTCAAGACGCTTGGGTATGCGCCAGGCGTCTTGGACACGGACATGAACTTGGACGTACGATAGAAACAACCCTTCCAGACTATATGAATCATATGTGGTAGTTGCGTGAGAATCCATCGACGGACCCGAACCTCCGCGACTTGTTCAACAACATCCGGGCCACGGTATCGTCATACTCGAGGTCCATCTCTTATGACATATGCAGGGAGGATACGCCGACGTTCATGCCTCGGCTCAAGCTTGCGTCCAACATTTGTTTGGACCATCCTGCGTCTCGGGTAGCCAAGTAGACTTTCGCGACCTCAACAAGTAGTTCGATCAAGCATCAACGGAACTTTTCCCGGATGACGACAAGCGCATGTTCCATCAATCTAGAATTGTCACCGACATCATTTCTTGGATACGAGTTCAGATACGATGCGGATCCATTGCCATAACTTGATTGGCATTGCATTACACTAGCATGAAAGCATGAAAGGAAACCTGACGACTCCATGAGCATTTGGTCCATCGGTCACTACGAAGTTGCGCGGCGACCTCAACATGCTCCATCAACAGCGTGCGTTGGGCACACCTTTCGCCGCGGGTGGGTTAGTTGAGGGCTTCAAAACGAAACAAGCAAGCGACGAGGAATGTCGCGTTGCATGTGTTAAAGGTTTGCAGTACGAATTCAATATGAAATCCACACTGTGTATTTCGTCAGGCCAGGGCCATATGCAAAGGCGGATACTTTGGCATGCCACACTCTCAAGCCACCATGCTGTTGGGTAGTAGCAAAGCAAACAAGAGAGAGCTCAGTTTGGGGTAAAAACTGGAATGACGCCGAGTAGGCGCCAAGCCAGAAAGCCCGCACATCATCACCCTGAGACAGACATATAGGCCAATCAGTCGAACATGACTGGTTGATAGTGCACAACACTCCAAACAACACACATGGACCACTGGAAGCACTTCAGGGTGCAACCAAATGTCATGAGATAGGTCGAACACGACATGCGCCAATCGGCTTGGCTCTGCAAACAACGATATCTCACAACGACCTTCGCCGGCACCACCTCAGATATGTAGGTTTGTTGTCGGATTGTACAAACTTTGGAGCCATTTATCTCAATGCCTCCATGGTAAGTTATTTCTTACTTTTACGTAGAATACAATCGCAGGTATGCGATCTTTGTGATAATTTTCCTTGGAAAGTTGCCTTTTGGAAGACCCGTACCTTGTATTGGTTTATCTATGGAATACTAGTAAAACTATAAATCAGGAAGAGTTTATTCTTCCTGATTTATAATGTTTCAGAGAAAACGTGCGAACCATCCAGATATGTGCGTCCGTCGTCGGATTGTGCAAACTTTGAAACCTTTTATCTCGGTCCATATTGCTCAGATTGAAAAGACCCTAGGTAACAAATTCTTAATATTTTGCATAGAATATTCGCTGGAAAGTAGCATTTTGGTCGGACCCGCACCTTGGGTTGGTTTAGCCACGGAATTGGAGTTAAAATAATGTTAAGCGCAAATTTGGAAGTCACACCTGGTCCAACATAGCTCCCAAACAGAGCTCGCGTCTGTTAATTAAACCGTAGTAGCATTGTGATATTGGCAGGCGAAACACCCATCGAAGTGGAGGGGTTGGAACGCTGGTGAACATGTCATGCCCAGTCGAATCATCATTTGACGAACTGCTTGCGATCGTCAAATGTGAATCTTAACACAATCAACCACGAAAAACCGTCGAACAGAATACGTGTGACACACATCCCACGCATCGACGTCGACGAGCATCGCCGCCTCGCCTGGTCGCTGAAAGTCGATCCAATTTTACGCCTTGGCGAACAATAACATTACAACGACAAACTACAATCTACAATCTACAACTTAGGATGTGTGCCACACAACAAAGGGGGCGGTTGGCCTTCGCTTCTCGAACGAAGCTGCGTCGTCGCACGTCGTGCGGGGCCTCGTCGAGTGCTTCTTGTGAAGGTGCTGCTTCTTGGACTCGATCGCGATGCGTTGACAAGGCGAGAGAATCAATGTCGATGTTTTGGACGTGCCCATCTTGGTGGGCGCTACAGGTGGAAGGGCTCGCGGGTGGTGCAGAGGAGGCGACGACAAGTCGTTGGGGAATTGTTTCGGGAAATGAGAGGCCGGGTAGAAGAAAAAATGGTCGCCGTCTTCGCTTCGGCTGCCGGACGACGTGTCGCTGGGCCGTTCGGGTGCGTCCGAGTCCTCGGATCGACTCATCGACGAAATGGCCGACGACGACGCAGTGTGGCGCAGCGCCGCCTTCTTGGCCGTCTTTTGAAGGTGCTTGTGGATGCATTGCTTGCAGAGGATTTGCGACGGGGCTTTTTGGTCCGTGGGCTGCCACACGCCGATGCAACTGCCGCAGAAGGCTTCCTCGCAGAGAAAACAGGCCGATTTTTGACGGAGCGCATAGAAGCGCTTGGTGCAGCACACGCAATGGGACCTCTTCTTGGCCAGTTCAGGCACTTCTTTGGCGGGCTTCGAGGCCACAGCAAAGGCGGACGTGTCCATGGGGAGGAAGCCGGCATTGTTCATCTTGACGACTTGGCTGCCGTTGAACTGTGCGTGGGTCTGTGTGTGGGTTGGTCGCTCAGCTGACGCTCTTTTTCGAATGATCGCTTCTTCGAGAAACAGACGGGTTCGCAGTTCAAGAGTTGATAAAACGATCCGGGGCACCTGGATTTTTGGGTGTGTGGGTCCAACGTGTTGGCTGATTAATACAGTATTAGTGAGACTAAATATCTCACAAATATTTGCCTCTCAAAAAAGAATCGCTAATTTTGGTTGTTGAGCTAATTTTGATCAATTTTTGGCATTAGTCCATTTTATTTATCTGTCGACTTTGGAGTTCCGTTGTACAAATCGAAGTAGGTTGTGAGAGAAATATGGGTCATTTGATAACGTTATGACAATCACATGTGGAAGATGAGTTGTGGAGAGGTGAGTTTCTTGCTCTCCGTTGTCCGATATCCATTTGGGGGACGTGGATCAGACTCGAATCAAATTGAAGAAAGTTGGGTGACGTGCCCCGGAGCGCCATCCGTGCATATCTCGGGCTTTCCACTGACGGATTCGTCCCATGTGGGATAAACCTACAATTCATATTGCGAATGCAGTTGGCCCAACATTGGAAATTCCTGCAATTAGGCGGCACACAAACTGGTTGGCCATTTCGAGCTTCAAGATGTATGTCCTGGGCCGTTGCAAAACGTATTGCATCCACCAAAACCCTTGTGCGAAATGCAAACACTTTTGGGATAGTTTTTCCCATCAGGCTGCTTTGTCCCAAGTAACTGACTTTGCCCTCGCTGAGCCATTCAAAGTCAAGAGCTCCCAGATCAGACGACACCGGCGCCAAATCAGCTCGCGCTGGTCACCGCAATTGCGTTTTACTTTTTCATTCAACGATTTGCTGTGAAGACTTTGAATGCTGAAGGATAAAGCCATGACACAGTCCGAAATTGAAGCAACATGACAACACAGGGATAAATTAAGTCAAGTCTTGGTCAAAGAAAACAAATCGGGAATTTGTGACACTTGTGGGGCGACATGTGAGCGAGTCCGCCTCTCACCGAGCACTTAAGCCGCGCCCAACAACCAATTTGGGCGCGGGTAAAATGAAGTAATTTAGAGCCTTGTCGATAATGTTTTGATCGCTCATTAGTATGCGTCCAGTGTTGGAGTTTGGGTGGAGCAAAAAGGTATACCAGGACTGGATATGGCTTTGTTCACCAATTTTTGCTCTGAAGTTGCAAAAATGCTTCTTTGGGACAAACCACGTCCCAAGTCTGCATCACTAGAAATTTCGAGCCACGGCAAAACTTGCTTGCACGCGGCGTTGACTGACGCTCCGAAGCGCCGCCTCTCAGATTGACCGACGGCGCGTCGACAGGGCGAAACAGGCTGCCGTCTCGATCACACATTGAGATTTATTTGTTTGACGTTTCAAAGTGGATTGTATAATAGCGCGTGCTCCGCCAAGCTTGCATCCTAATGTTGCCTCCTTTCTCGGCGTATTAACTAGTCGATGTTGAACCCCGTCGGATCCGTGAGCAGCACCATCGAAAGCGCTTCGTGGAGGAGCTTTTTGGTCGGGTACATGGGGAGGTCGATGCGGTTGTAGCATGTATGAATTACGGGATATCGCCCGTGTAACACTGCAGAGGAAATTGTGGAATGAATACATGTTAGAACCTCTTATCTACAACTAAGTGTTTCATTGAAGTATAGTAAATCTCATATAAACGTGCACTCGACGCGTGCACTCGACGCGTGCACTCGACGGAAGTTGTTTCCTGTGATCTCGAAAAGTCCCAATGAGTTGCGCAACCTGGTGCGTCAGCGTGACTTAAT